>LPNX010778158.1:348072-377887 GCA_001517045.1 Pseudotsuga menziesii | reverse complement strand
TTTTTTTTTTTTTTTTTTTTTTGTTAATTAGGAACATTACACCATCTCCCCATATTGTGTTGTTTTCTTAGGATTATAATCCTCCCTTGTCCAATTTGGTCACTTATGTCTAAATCAAGAGTCATGTCTAAATCGGGAGTACTTTCAGTCTATTTTTAGTCACTAGCACCATTGGGTCCAGTTGGCCTAATTGGGGCACATGTACCAGTTGCTAAAGTGTGGGGAACACTAATTGAGGCCAACTTCCACTGATTGCACTTGCATGCATCAGTTTAGGATCCTCCTAGATCAATCCCTACAAATTAGGAGCCACTAGGAGTGTCGATACCAACCTCCATTAGTTGAGTTAAGTTGGTGACTAGTCAAGCTTAGTTAGGAGTCAGTTACATTCAATTCTAAGTCCCCTACATTTAGTTCTACTCAGTTAGTGCTAGGATTGCATGGTTGCATGCAGGTGAGGCACATTTACTCACCTACCTCAGTTAGTTAGACTATTTAACACTAAATTAGACACTTGAGTTTGAATTTTGAACTTCGATGAACTCTGATAATGATTTAGACAAGGTCAGTTAACCATTCAGTCAAGTATAGTCCAACCAATTCGAATTTCCTCACATGGATTCAAATTGCATGATGTTATTTAGCCATTGTACTTCATTGTAATTAATTATCTAATTACTTTTGATTAATGAAAGCATTCACAGTTGCAAGCCATTTTTGCACTGTTTCATTCTTCAATTTCTAAGTAAATTGCATGGTCTATCTTGTGAGTTGTGTGTTGGTCCACGGATCTATGTGCTCAATTTAATATGGTATTAGAGCCTTGGAAAGACTAGGCACTTCTCCTACTATAGATTCATACTTGGATAATAATAATAAAAATGAGCAAAATTTCTCCTTCCAGTACTGCACCAGAAGTGTAGAATTTACCACTTAATATCCCAAGCAAAGGAATTGTTTATCAAGATTTCTTGATTAACTAAGCTCGGTGTGAAGGAAATTCCAAAAGTGCAGATTGTCGACCTTATGTTTTCTATTTGATTGTGTGATTTACAAGTTTATCAGACTCCTTCACTACATTCGTTACAAGCAGCTCAGTCTACTTCACTGCATTCGCTACAGCAGCTCAGTCCTCTTCTTTGCATTCTAAATGGCTCCTCCAATGGAGCTTCTCACTCCTTTCAACTACCACCAGTGGAAGGAGGACATGGAGATGCAGCGACGCTCCAGAAAACTCTTCAGACTCACAATGGAGACAGAGATAGAGCCAATTCATTATGTTGACAAAGAAAAGTACTGGAATAGGCTTGATGAAGCATATGGATGCTTGTGCCTCTCAATCTCTCGAGATCTTCTCTTCCACATCAATAAATTGAAGACTCCCAAGAAGATTTGGGATAAGCTTTCTTCCTTATTTGACAAACAGGATGATCTAAGGATCTATCAGCTCGAGAATGAGTTGATTTCTCTTCATCCAGCCAATTTTAAAACACTAAATGACTTCTTCACCAAATTCAAGCATCTAGTGTTCCAGTTGAATGTGTGCAAGGTTTAGAAGGAGGATGATCAACTCATCCTTTCCATTCTCTCAAAACTTTATTGCATACTACTTAGTATTTGTATCAACATTTCATTCAGTGAAGCTCACTACTCCAAATTGGAGGATTCCTACTCTTAAATCCTTCATTGAATCTCTCACTCGGGAGCATGACAAGTTGATCCAAATAAGGATCATTCGATCTTCCAGAGATCAAGCGCTGGTTGCAAGAGGACCTAAGGTAGCGAATGATAAAGGGAAGCAAAAGGATGAGTCTCCTGTGGAGAAAGAGAAGTCAAATGAGCCTTCAGGTTTGAAGAGAAGCAAGAACTATGGAAAAGGAAAGACACTTTGTTCTTACTGTGGAAGGGGCTTTCATCCAGAAAGCTCCTGTATGAGAAGAAAAATTGATGAGATGGCTCTTCTTCTGAAGAAACATAACATTGATGTACCTTCTAGCACAAGGAAGGCTGAACATAGAGAATAAATTGAAGAACATGAAGAGACATGCCATGCATTGAAGGCTAGTTGCTCAATAGCACATGCCTTCCTCATTGATTCTGGAGCTTCCAATCATATGGTTGCATCCAGAGAATCATTCTCTTCCTTGTAGTCTTTTGATGGTCCTAGTATTCAGATGGGAAATAAAAATAAAATTCAAGCCAAAGGGAAGGGTTCTATCAAGCTTGAACATGGAAAGTTCAAAGATGTGCTTTATGTGCCTTCCTTAGCTGCAAATCTATTATCTGTATACTAGATGACTCATACGGGTTCTCCAAAGCGAGTGATATTTGGTCCTGACTCAATGGAGATCATAGATATCTTTACTTGGAACATCATAGCGAAGGGTGCTGCAAATCATTCCTCCAAGGCATATGAGTTCTCACACTTCATGCCATTTTCAAAACCAGTGCATTCTTAGTAGCCACTTGCAAAGAAAGGTAAAAACATTCCATCTACTTCTTTTGTAGTTTCCACTAGTATTGCAGATCTAGTTGTATCAGTTTATGAGATTAAGATTAAGGGTGATTTAGATCTAGATCCAGCCGCTACTTCCAAGCTGGAAGCTAGGAAGATGACTGGAAATCCATCTGACACTCATAAGACTAAGAGCCTTGTGCTATGTCATGCAATCTTACCTCCTTCAGAGAGATGCAACAAACTCCTTGTAAGATGCTACATGGAACTGGGCTCAATCACAATGCACTTAGAAGAACAGAGTGGATCATACACCTCTTCATCCAACAAGAGGCAAAGGTTACATTCCTCCTTCCTTCCATCATCATTTTGGGAGAAGTTAGAGAAGATTACATGCCATGCCCCAAGATAATTGTGCACATAACATCATGCATGCTGCTTCGCTACATCACAGAGATTGCAGCAATATATTTTCAATTTTTTCAAACCTGAATCCTGGTTCTATCTGCTTGGTTAGAGGGGGGGATTTTTTCCCATGTGGTTTTTTCCTCAGCTCCTTGTATTGAGCAGTTACTTTACTTTACTTGCTATAATGGGTGACCTGTGGTCTTAGTTACCGGGGCCCACAAATGGTCCAAGATAGCATTCAAGGGGGGTGTTAGGATTATGATCTTCCCTTGTCCAGTTTGCTCACTTATGTCTAAATCAGGAGTCATGTCCAAATTGGGATTCCTTTCAGTCTATTTTTAGTCACTAGCACCATTGGGTCCACTTGGCCTAATTGGGGCACATGAACCAGTTACTAAAGTGTGGGGAACACTAATTGAGGCAAACTTCCAATGATTACACTTGCATGCATCAGTTTAGGAGCCTCCTAGATCAATCCGTACAAATTAGGAGCCACTGGGAGTGCCGATACCAACCTCCATTAGTTGAGTTGAGTTGGTGACTAGTCAAGCTCAGTTAGGAGTCAGTTACATTCAGTTCTACTTAGTTATCATTAGGATTGCATGGCTACATGCAAGTGAGGTGCATTTACACACCTACCTCAGTCAGTTAGACTAGTTAACACTGAATTAGACACTTGAGTTTGGATTTTGAACTCCGATAATGATTTAGACAAGGTCATTTAACCATTCAGTCAAGTAGATTCCAACCAATTTGAATTTCCTCAGATGGATTCAAATTGCATGAGGCTATTTAGCCATTGTACTTCATTGTAATTAATTATCTAATTACTTTTGATTAATGAAAGCATTCACAGTTGCAAGCCATTTTTGCACTGTTTCATTCTTCAATTGCTGAGTAAATTTTATGATCTATCTTGTGATTTGTGTGTTGGTCCACAGATCTATGTGCTCAATTTAATATGTTTTTCTAACCGACATTTTTTTTGGCCGATAATTAAGTTTTTAAATTTTTTTATTGTTTTGTTAGGTATGAACATTACAACATCTCCTCCATATTAGGTTGTTTTTGTGGTCGGCATTTATTTTGGAGGATAATTAAAAATTTTATTTTTTATGGCCGACATTTACAAGAGGAACGTTACAAGATCTCCCCCATACTGGGTTGTAGAGTGCCTCTCGGGGCAATGACTTTTTGTGCAAGGAATTGTTGTATAATTCTTTTATGCATGTTGTAAAGACTGTTTAATGAAGTTTTAGAGAAGTTTAAGTCCTTTTTGAGAGTGAAAAGAGAGGGTGTTTTCTTTACCATCTGTGTTGAATCCTTCTTGCAGGAAATACAAAATTATTATATGGTATATTGGATATCTTTGATGTAAATGCATTTGAAGTGCAATTTTAATGGATTGGTCACACATTGGAAGTGGACCTGGAGATGTAGCTCGCATTGGGTGAACTTTGTTATCAATATCCATCTCATTATTTATGGTTTGTTGCTCATTTATTTTCTTCATTTCTTTGTCTCGAGCACTCATTAAGCTTGTTTATTTGAGTTCCAAGTTTATTTCTATTTCCATTCATTTGCAAATCAAGTGTTATTTTTAGATCACATGAATTTATTCATTGTCATTTCTCAGAAGAAACCCATTCTTATTTCCATGTGATTCACAATTTTTAAATCATGATAACCAAAAGAGGTACAATGAAATATGGTGGAAACCTGAGAATGTGAAACTCCAAATGGGGAACTATTTTCTCAAATCAAACATGTTTGTTGTTGAAATGGGATGATGATGTGTCATTCCTGGAGCATAACGGTTGTGAAAATTGGTTTTAGTTACTATGGATGTTAAGGAGTCATACATGAGCTTCATTAAAGAGGAAAATAGACACACCTTCAAAGGTATCCATACCAATTCCCCCCAAAAAATGAATTCTTATTGTATGGAAAATATCTTCAAATTCACTTAAGCATAAATCTCCCAATCCATGATAACAAAGTTATAGATATCTCCTAATGGGATATTCGAATTGAATTGTAGTTGGTTCTAAGAAAAAATAGCAAGTATTTGAAAGACCCTATGGTTTACCTTCTTCACATGGAAAGCATGATCATGGTATACCACCCATTCTATGTAGACAACCGCCAAATGTGCATCCTTATCAACATCCTTTTGCACAAATAAATGCAATTGAAAAGAACATTTAGGAACTATTGGAGGTTAGTGTGATACATTCTAGAAATAACCTCTACTCTTCCCTATCCATCATGGTATTGAAGAAAGAAAGAAGGAAACTTGTGCATGTTCCTAGACTTTTATGCTCTTAATAAGTTGACCATTGAAAACAAGTTTCCAATCCCGAACATTGATGGCCCCTTGAATGAGCTTCATGGTAATAAATGCTTCACTAAACTATACCTTCACTTTGGGTGTCATTGAACCCAAATATTGAAGGGGTTAAACATTCCTAACATTACCTTCCACGCATATGAATGGCATAATGAGTTTTTGGTAATTCTTTTTGGTGTTTGCAATGCCCCATCCACTTTCCAAACCCTTGTGAATAAGATTTTTTGGCCCTTTTTCAACAACTTTGAGCTTGTCTTCCTTGATGATATTTTGATTTATAACAAGTCTTGGGTGGAACATATGGAGAATGTCAATAAATCCCTACAAATATACTAAGGAAAACCAATTGTTCCTTAAACATTGCAAATGGAATTTTGATGCTTCTGAGGTGGAATACTTAGGTCATATTATTAATGGGATAGGGGTGTAAGTGAGTCCCAGGAAAATTGAGGTTATGAAAAATTGACCATGCCCTAAGACTCTAAATAGATTATGTGGTCTCTTAAGTCTTAATGTATACCAATTGAAGTTTGGGTAGAATTATGGTTGAATTATAGCTACATTAATTTTCTTGCTCAAGAATGATGTCTTTGTGTAGAATGATGTAACAAAGAAAGGATTTAATGCTTTGAAGAAAGCCATCTATATTGATCCATTATGTGCCCGGTTTCACTAAGAATCTAATATATGAATGTGATGCATCCATTAAAGGTATTGGGACAAGATGTCACTCGTGGAAATCACCAATAAACAATTGTGTGATCAAAACTTGGGAATGTTCGCATATGGGAAATAAATGTTGGCCATCCTTCATGTCATCGCAACATGGCACATGTATTCATTGGGAGGTAATGACATATCAAGAGAGATCATCACAAATTGAAATTATTTTTAAAACAATGATTGTCATCACTATAATATCACAAGTGGGTCAAGTTATGGTTATGAGATCATTTACAAGAAGGGAAAGGAAAATATAGTTGCTAATTGTGTGTCTAGGAAATATGAAGAGGAAGGGTCTCTATTTTCCTTATCCTTATTGGTAGCATATTCGGTTACAAAGATATGACATGAATGGTTGGCTATGGAACAACAACAAACCAAAAACTCAAATTTGATAAAATATATTTTATATAAAAAATGCTTGATGGTGTATTTTACAATAAGTCCTTTTGGCTTATATAATCCTTTTTACATGATTGTAAGTAAAGTCACAATGTTTCATAATAATTTGGTTATTCATACATACATACATACATACGTACGTACGTACATACGTATGTATGTATGTATGTGTGTGTGTGTGTGTGTGTGTGTGTGTGTGTGTGTGTGTACACACACACACACACATAATATTTACCTCTTATTTTAAGTTGCTTTGTCCTAAAAGTAGGGCAATGATGGATGTTGTTGAATGAACTTCTTGGTTTCCCATGAAGCATCTTCTTTTGAACAACTCTTCCACTTATAAGGTATTATTTGATGATGAGAGGACGTAGCCTTGTTTCTCTGATGTTGATGATGGATTTTATAGAAGTTTCCCTTCTTCATCCAATGTAGGAAGTGTCGTCCGAGCATATTGATGTTGACCCAACTATTTTTTTGTATTTGAAACATGAAAAACATTGTAAATTCAACTCTTGCCATGGTAACTTCAATTCATATGCTACTGGGTTAATCTTTCGGATAATTTGGTATGGACCATAAAACTTGGGAGCTAATTTATTTTGTCCTTGTTTCCTAAGTGATAATTTCTTATATGGATGAAGTCTTACAAATGCTCAATCTGCTATTTCAAACTCTCTTTATGTTCTATGTTGATTTGCTTTATGTTTCATACAATTTTGTGCCATAGTTAAATTATCCTTGAGTACTTGCATTACTCTCTAATTTTCTTCGAGTTGACTCTTTACTACAGGTAATTTTACATCACCTTGAATGAGTTCCTTCCATGTGGGAGGCACATAACCATACAATGCTTGAAAAGGTATCATTTTGGTTGACGAATGATAGGTGGAGTTATACCACCATTCTACAAGGTGTAACCACTATAACCATATGTTCTGTTTATCAGTGACGAAACTATGTAGATAGGTTTCCACACATTTGTTAACAACTTTCGTTTGTCCACCGTTTGTAGATGATAGGCTAAGCTCATGTTAAGATTGATCCCAATTTGTTTGCATAATTCCTTCTAAAACTTGCTTGTGGATTTGGCAACTCTGTCACTAACAATGATTTTTGGAAACCCATGTAATTTGTAAATATTTTTACAAAATACTTCAGAAATGTTTTTAGCGGAGTCATTTTTCTTAATACCCATAAATGTGCATATTTTTTTAATCGTTCCACAACCAGGAATATTTTTCCTTGCCTTCAGATAGGGGTAAACCTTCAAGTAAATTCATGGATATTTCCTCCCACTTCTAGGTTGGAATGTGAAGGGGGTGGAGTAGCCTTGGGGTCATGAAATTTTCACTTTTGTTTCTTTGACTGGTGTCATACTCGGCTACATACATTTGAATGTATTTATATATCCACTTCCAGTAGAAGTATTTCCTGGAACTGTAGTAAGTTTTGAAAAAACCTACATATCTTGCAGCTAGGGAATCATGATATTCTATCAACACCTTGGTATTAAAACTAGATGTGGGGTTTAAGTAGATCCTTTCGTTATACCAAATGATTCCATTCCTCCATTCGAATATTGGACCTTTATTAGGATCGTTTTTTAAGTCATAGGTGTCTGGGTCCTTGGCATAGTCCCCTCAAATTTCATCCAACCAGTATGGAATTGCCATTGAGATTGCATAAGCCTTGACTTCTTCATCTTTCGGGAAAGGGAATCCACAACTACATTGTCCTTTCCTCATATGTGGTATCTTCATGTCAAATATAGCATTTTTTTCTATCCATTTCTATTTTTTAGTTGACAATGTTTGTAGTTGAAGGACATACTGAATACTATTGTGGTATGTTCTTATCAAGATTTTGCTCCCTATGAGGTATTGTTGCCATTTTGTTAGATCATGTATAATGGAAAGCATTTCCTTTTATATGTGTATTTCAAACTCTCCCTCTTATTGAGATTCATGCTTTCAAATGCTATTGGATGACCTTCTTTCATCAATACTACTCCTATCCTGAATCATGAAGCATTACACTCAACTACAAAGGGTTTTGTGAAATTCGGGGTTGTTAATACTGACGTTGATAACAACATAGTTTTTAATGCTTCAAAACATTTTTATTCTTTATCATCCTTTTGAAATGAATTTTTCTTAAATAAATATGTTAGCATGGTCGTTTTATGGCTGTAATTATTCACATGTCTTCGATAGTACCTTGTTAAGCCTAGAAAACCTCTTAATTTCAAGATGTTATCTCGTTTGGGCCACTCAGTGATTGCCTTGATCTTACTGGGATCGAATTTGACACATTTCGTTGATATTATATGGCCAAGATAGTCCACTTCTTTTCCAAAATTGCATTTTGACATTTTTGCAAAAAAATGATGTTCTTCCAAGATGGTTAGTACTTGATCTAAGTGTCGGACATTCTCTCCCCAAGTTTTGCTATATATGAGGATATCATCAAAAAATACTAATACGAACTTTTACAAATATGGTTGGAACAATTTGTTCATTGCAGCTTGGAAAGTATTTGGAGCGTTAGTTAACCCGAAAGGAATTACCTTAAACTCATAGTGGCCCTCATCAATACGGAAAGCAGTTTTTGCTACGTCTTCTAAACTAACCCTGATTTGGTAATATCCTGATCTTAAGTCTAATTTCTAGAAGTAGTTAGCTACATGAAGTTCATCCATCATCTCATTGATTAATGGGATAGGGAATTTATTCTTGATTGTTACCTTGTTGAGTTCTTTGTAATATATGCACAACCTGAAAGATCCATCCTTCTTTCGAACTAGCACTACTGGAGTTGCATAAGGGCTTATGCTATTTGAAGTGACTCCACATTTTAACAAATATTGGATCAACCATAGGATTTATGTTTTATGGTGATGGGGATATCTGTAAGGTTTGATATTAAGAGGTTTTTCCCCTAGTTCTATCTCAATCAAGTGCTTAATCTTCCTATTTGGTGGGAGCTCCAATAGAATCTCTTAGAACACCTTATGGTGTTTTTGGATTAGATATTGTATCTATGGTTATTTGCAATCATATCCTTCACATGTTAGCAACTCCATCTCTTGACATTGAATTATGTAAGCAGGTGCTCCTTTTCAAATTAGCCTTTCCATTTGATGTGATGTAACCAATTGAGTTAGAGGTGGTTGGAAACCATATAATTTGTACTTTTTCCCTAGCCATTTGAACTTGATGAAGTTCTCTTGATGGTTAGTGGAGTAAGTACCCAATGTTTGCAAGCATTGGATCCCCAATACAACATCTACTCCTCCAAGAGGTACTGCAAAGAAGTCGGATTCTAGGTTATACTCTTGCATTTGTAATTTAACCTTGTGACATTTTCCCACATTTTCAATATTATTGTTGTCTGCTACCATAACCTTCATGTTAGGCATCAGGAAAGCGAATAAGTTGAATATCTTATCAAGATTAACATTAATAAATTTATGGGTACTGCCAGTATCTATGAGAATAGAAACAGTGTTATTCATGATATGTACATTTAGCTTCAGTGTTTGTGGTTGGGATATCCCTGTAATGGTGGCTAATGATATTTTGGTGTTTCATCTTCTTGTTTTGAGTCGCAATCATGTTGATTTCCTGTATCTTCCACACTTGACTCTTCACATTTTGAGATGTTTTATTCTTCTTTGGCTTCAGATTCTATTAGTATTTAACTAGCATTAAAATATAATAACTTGCAAGAGGAATAAAATTAGACAAGCAACAATCAAAGATATACATACAATGTTTGCGTGGAAAACCCAAAACCGGGAAAAACGGCCATAATAGATCTATTATCCCTTGACCTAAATCGGCCAAGCCGATCCAAGTGAGCTAGAGACCACTCACCTCTAGGACACTTTACAATAGATCCCACTCAAGCCTTATAAAGACTTCCTTACATGCAATACCATGGTCTACCAATACCATAGAAAAATTCCATGGGCTATAATAAACCATGTTGCCCAAACCATGTGCTAGACCTCAACCACCTTTGACTCATTATTGAGCCAAGGTTAACCCTAACAATCCCCCCTTTAAACTTGACTTGGAGTAATCACCAACCCCCCTCAAATTTTTTACCAAGGAATCATACACCCCCTATCACCTAGGTCTATCTCCCGAATTTACCAGTGAGTTACTAGGGGTGTGCATGCCTTACGAGGTCTTACATCCATATTCCCATTTACATGAAAATTGCTCCATTAAGTTTTTTTCATGTGTATTCATGGTGATTACACCATCACCATCCATTGCTTCATCCTCTCTCTTTTCCATGCTCTCTTTCTTGCTCATTTTTTTCCATGTTACTTTTGTACCTGCGTCCAACCTTGTCATTGACGTCCTTATAAAAATAATTCATCTACTGGATTACATGGGTCCTTATCCGTTGTAACCACGAGTTCTCTAGAAATTATTTTCTTATACATGGTTCATCAATCTGGGTCCCACAATTGAGATTAAACTACCTCGCATTCTTCCTGCAATCGAAGACTCAACCTCTCTGATCCACATCAAGTTAGGATACAAGTACACCTTCCACCCTCATACCTACCTAGTACTTGTTCATTCCACACTTGATGCAACATCCCTTCTCTGCGCATAACAGGGATAACTTGTTCTTCTAACACTCGGGGAAATTACATTTTAACACGAACCCAAAAAATACTAATAGGGTGTTGGGTACCACCGAACATGCACCCCATAATTAATTCAAAAAACCAGTTACAACACAATGAACACAACTATGTGGAAAACCATGGATCTGATACCACTAATTAGGATTTAACTAACATTAAAATATAATAACTTGCAAGAGGAATAAAATTAGGCAAGAAACAATTAAATATATACACGCAATGTTTACATGGAAAACCCAAAACCAGGAAAAACCACCATAATAGATCTATTATCCCTTGACCTAAACCGTCCAAGCTGAGACAAGTGAGCTATCCACCACTCACCTATAGGACACTTTACAATGGAGCCTCCTCAAGCCTTATAAAGACTTCCTTACATGCAATACCATGGGCCACCAAAATACCATTGGCCATCAATACCATAGAAAAATACCATGGCCTATAATAAACCATGTGCTAGATCTCAACCACCTTTGACTCATTCCCGAGTCAAGTTTAACCCTAACACAAGCATACAACTTTTGGGGGTTGCTCCTTTGCAAACATCTATGCTTAGGATCCCATTTCTCTCCACAACATTTGCACTTTCCTTCCTTCATCCTCTGGGCCTCTAAACTGATTTTTTCTCCTTCCCTTAGATGCGGTGGCGTATATCTTGAAGTTATTGTATTCACTGATTTGGGAGGATTCCTCTTGGAGTAGTTTTTTGTTGAAGCAACTTTGAGTGGATCATTTAAACATGTTCTTGATGGTATTAGCGTATATCTTGAAGTTATTGTATTCACTGATTTGGGAGGATTCCTCTTGGAGTAGTTTTTTGTTGAAGCAACTTTGAGTGGATCATTTAAACATGTTATTGATGGTATTGGCCTTACGTCTTTCCTTCTCCATTGTAGAAATGTTATGTAATTCTAACTCATCTCAAATGTGCAGTTTTAGTCCATGTATGTATGTTTGTAGACGTTGGTCATTAGTTAGTTCTGGAACTCGAGTTGCCAAAGCTTCCCATTCACATGTGTACTCATCTACACTTCCTTTCTACTACAAGTATTTCTCGGTTACGCCTTGAAACCTCTTAAGATGATCTCTTTTAAAGTTATTCCAACTAAAGGAACAAACTTGGGTTGTCGTCTTCCACCACATGTACCGGTTGTATGCATTTCCCTCCAATTGCATTGTGGTGTACTTAATATTCTCTCTATCGTAAGGTATGTTATGGATGCCAAAGTATTCCTCTGCTTTATTGATCCATGTGATGCATTGCTTTTCGTCACCATCAAATTTTGGGTAACTCTAATTTTACCCTTATTTAGTACCTGTATGTTTGGGGGATTGATACTGACGGAATGTTAAACAAAGGAACTTTATGGAGTGGCATTGTATCGTGTTGTCTTGACATTTTAGGCATATTTGGAGGAGGTGTATTGAAGAGGTTGAGGTGTGGATTATGGCTAGGTGGGGGGAATGAAGTGTGCGGCAGTAGTCTGGCCAAGATATTGTCGAGAGACTCTTGAGTTTTCTTTTGATTTTCCTTCAATGCACTGATGCCTTGCTCTATCCCTGCCTTGAGTCCTATTAATGCATTATTATTTTTGTCGTGTTCGCCTTGAGTTCTGCATACCTTTTGTTGAATTCTTCGTCCAATTGGTCCAATATGGCATTGACATCTCCCATTTTGGTGACTACTAGGATTTTCTCTATGTTGAACATTGATTTATTTTTATTGGCGATCTGAAGCCAACCATCCACGATTTTTTTTTGATAAATTTATAAAATTATTAATAAATAATATTACTATAAATATTATTGTAAAAATTTTAATGCCATGTACTTTTTTTTCATGTGGATGGGATGATCATGGTAGAAATGACCATGTGCGGGGGAAATGATGGTGGAGAAAAGGGAGGGGGAAGGGAGATAGACGTGGGGGTGTGAGGCATCGTCAGAGATGGGCAGCGAAGGAAGGGAGGTAAGCTGGTGGTAGGGATGAGGTGGCAGAGATGGTGCAGAAGGGTGGATGGGGGGAGGATGGAGGGTGTATATGAGGGATAAGGAAGATGAGGCAGTGGCACGTGGGAGAAGGAGGAGGGGGTGGCACGCATGAGGGGAAATCCAGGAATGAAAAGAGGCATGGAGGAGGGCGGGGGTGGTGGACGGTTATAGAAGGAAATGACAAAGGAGCTTGCATGGGTAGCCGCAGGGTGCCAAAATGTGGAGTGGAGGGGACAGGAGATGACAGATTACATGGCAGAAGGGGTGGATGGCACGGGGGGATGGGAGCTGGAAAAGGGAGTGGTGAGTAATGGCAAATCTAGATGGTAGCACCAGGTGCAACAGGTGTCACCGCTCTGATGCCATTGGGACAACAGGAAACCAAAAATTCGAATTTGATAAAATATATTTTATATAAAAAATGTCTGATGGTATCTTTTACAATAAGTCATTTTGGATTATATAAGCCTTTTTACGTGACTGTACGTAAAGTCACAACATTTCATAATAATTTGCTTATATATATAGGTATTTTATATTATTACTTATTAATATTTTATATTTTAATTATTATATATATATAACATGATAATGACAAGGTGGTTCAAATCATTCGAATACTCAAGGAGTACCTCAACCCCATTACATGATATTCTTGATAGCACAACATCTTGCATTCAATGATTGGATTTAATATCCAAAATGAAGTAATTTTCTCATTTAAGGAACATGGCAGCAAAATGATGAGTTCTAAGGTTGACACTCGGCAATAGAGGATTTAATCTCTTATAGGCCCCCTTTCCTATTCCCCTATATTAGAGCCATAGTCCCTCTAGTTCTCTTTACACAACCATCTTGGACTATTTTATAATTTTTTCAACATGATATTTACATAGTTTTCAAGTTAGCATGGCAATCCAGCTACATGGTCTATATAAAAATATTTACACTATACATGCTTAGCCATTCACTAATAAAACCTTAACCATAAACCCTATACTAAAAACTCATACTAACATATTTACATCATTTATATTAATTAATTTAATACATTTGAAATTAAAACTAAAAATATTACATTACCTCACTATCATATGCGTCTAAATACCCAATTTACATGTAATGAACTCACTATCATATGCCTCTAAATACCGAATTTACATGTCAAGAAAGACACTTATGTTAAACAACCTATCTTATCACCTATATATATAAAGAAAGATAAAAATAGGGATTATTACACCGAGAGGCGATGTATGGGGTAGATCTTGTAACGTTACGTAACATCGTTATGTTGGCTATAAATAATATTGTCGATTATGAGGGAGAAGGGGGAGATCTTGTAACGTTATGTCGGCTATAAAAAATATTTCCTATTATGAGGGAGATGTTGTAACATTACTTTTTACTTACTATGATGTAGATGTTGTAACATTATGTAACGTTACATTTTACTTCTAAAAAGTGAAAAGTAATAAATATAAATTTAAAAAGTAATCAATTTATTGGTTTTGTTGCCCATTATCAGCCACAAAACAACCTAATATGGGGGAGATGTTGTAATGTTCTTACCAAACAAAACAATAAAAAATAAAAAAATTAATTATCAGCAAAACCAATGTCAGTCAGAAATTGAAATATCTACAAAAACAAAATGTTGGTCGTGCACATGGTATTAAAACCATATGCAAGGCCTCCTAAACAACCCATGGTTTTATTGTACATGGTTTAGGAGGGCCTTGCAAATGTTTTTAAAATCATGTGCAAGGGCTCCTAAACAACCCATGGTTTTATTGTACATGGTTTAGGAAGTCCTTGCAAATGGTTTTAAGACCATGTGCAAGGCCTCCTAAACAACCCATGGTTTTATTGTACATGGTTTTAGGAGGGCCTTGCACATGGTTTTAAAACCATGTATGGGAGAGATGTTGTAATGTTCTTTCCTAACAAAATAAAAATTAATATAAAATATTATATGTCAGCCATAAATAGTATTAAATATTAATAATAAAAATATTGTATGTTGACCTTAAATAAAAAGATGTGTCTTTTGGTATGAATCACACCAAAGCTGATAGTTGAGTGCAATACTTAAAAAAAGTTTTGCACCTCCAAAGATTTAATCCCTCTCAGCGCTTAATAAAACCTAGAATTTGAATCTATGCTAGTCATGAAACATTACACACAAATACCTATATTATCATCCAAAATAAAAAGGACGACTATTTTAAAACATTGAAAACAAGTTGAAAGTAAAATATTTTAAATTTGATAATATATATATGGTTGTGGATAAAGTTGCTATCTTGGTGTCATCAATAATTACATAATGAAACATCAAAATATTGGTACAAAGTTATGTGATACCTTTCCCCCCCCCACACACATATAGATATATATTCCTTGAATTTTATCTTTACATATAATGCGATTTCTTTTATATATATTTCTTGAATCTTATCTTTACCTATAATGCGAGATGACAACCTTTTTAATATAAATATGTCCTTGAACCTCCAACATAGCACCCTTATATATATATATATATATATATATATAGATAAATTTGTCCTTGAATACTATCTTAACATATAATGCGAGATGGCACCCATTTATATATAACTAGCATTTGCACCAAGAGGTGCAAAAAAAACGTCGAGAGGGTAAAAATATTATGTCTCTTTGCAAGCTAACCTTTGTGACTTACATTGGAGACTGCATATTAATACTGAATTTTGAAACTTTAGGTTAACACATTTATAATTGTTGTGTTTTTGGTTTTCGATTTTCGCTTATAAATTGTGCAAGAAATAATAAAAATTAGATGGCAGCAATGTGAAATTAATGCATGCAATGATTATGCTGAATATTTCCAAATAATAATAAATTTTAAGCTCCTGCAATCCGCAACGTGAAAAATGCAGAATGCGGGTTTTAGGAAAGATTAGCGGGATGATGATCGACGGTATATATGTCATTCGAATTTTGATCGATGGATCAAAAGTATTCTGCGGATGAGACTTGTGTGATGCATTGAATGGGACCAGTTTGTTGAAATATCAAATGTTTCCACGATCAGACGGTCCATATAAATTGTGCAGATGTTAGATTTGGTCTTGATGTTGAAATTGTGCACATAAAAGACTAATATCTTGATAACAAGCTTAACGCTTAAAGGTCGTAAGGGATTATAAATGAAATCTACATGGAGCTAGAGGATTTGTTATTATGAGTTTCAAGATCCGTTGATGAACCAAATCTTGCAACATGGACAAAATCTCCTGATCAACCTGGTACAGAAAGGACATTCGCACATATGATCGGTTTTTTCTGACCATTAATTGAGTCCCCAAATGCCATTCGCAACATCCTATAGGTCAAGACCATGTCCCCAGTATCGGCTGTTGTCCAAACTCTGAGGATCCATCATAAAATTTAGATAATTGAAACAGAAAATTTGGCTTGTACATGAAGCAAAGATATGCGGCTAGCCGAATTTGCTCTCTTCCCACCTCCAGCATAAGTGAAAGGGAAAGGAAGGTCAAGTCGAAATTCAGTAGCCCACCTGGGTAGCAACATGGGAGAAAACCTAAGGTCTTTTCCATCGGCAGTATGATAATTGAATATGAGAGGAGATGACTTGACTAGATTTTCCGCAAGGAATGAAGATCTCCGCTTACTTTTCACCTGTACTATTGTTATCATGGCCAGTTGTTAAGCGTACAACTATGTTGGTAAGTTATTTTCGGGTCTGTCTGGCTCTCCCTATATAGCGCCACCCTCCGAAGGTGGTGAAAAATGGGGATGAATGAACACTGAGAGAAAGGCCAAAAGTGCTCAATTACGTGAGGTCTTTAGTTTTCTTGCAGACAGTAATGGATGTATGGTTCGAGAAGTTGATTTGTCAAGGGATGCTGATGGTTGGTGAATATGAAATTATGTTCCTTTATCATCCTAGTTGTTTGCACTAGGAAATTTCCAACCATTAGGGCCTGGATGTGATGCAAATTGAATATTTTCGAATAGTCATACCTCCAGCTGGACAATACGACGGGTTTCCTATCCCTGGAGTGTCTCCCCAAAAATCCTCGAAGAGGTCATGGCTTCCAAAGTCCCACTGCATGGGGCCATGTTCAACGACAACCAGTTGGAGCGAATGCTTGTACTGGGGTGGCAGGTGTCTGAAGTCTTCATCACCTCATTTGTAATTCCCACTTGCTAATTTTCTCTGAGGTGGTGATGAGGTTGAGAACACACCCCACTGTATTTTTTGTTGGAGAGCCTACTTCATGGGAGGTGAGAGAACAAGAATGCCCCTCTCAAAGTATCCTCATACAACAATGTTATCGGGACATAGGGGAATTGTGGACAATGTTGAGCACATAAAGTGCTTTGCCACTGTGGAAACCTTGCAGAAAGGAATCCTTGAGCATGAAACACACATGCAGGGAAGGACACATCGCTAATTCAATAGACAGACGAGTGGTTGAGGCCAGTGTGCTTATTGCACCAACACTATACCTCTATGTAATTTCATGATGAGAGAGATGCAAATTCATTATAAATAATACATTTCATAAGAGTTTCAGCATTTCGGGGTTTCAAACCATAGTCATATCATAATAATAGTCGGTTAAGGTTTGTTTATGGTTAATCTATTACAAAACAGTGCTTGCTTATAAGAGCAATCTTAATAGTCTATGGTTATACTTGGGGTCCTCTTAGATTGTTAATAATTCAATTACTTTTGAGAATCATTTGGACTCTCAACAAGAGACTCAAACTAATATTGTGTAGTAAATAATGGGCAATGGTAAAGATTTATGTAATTTACTTACTTAAAGCAATATAATTTACTTTATGTAACCGATTTAAATAACAACCCAAGATATGAAAGCATTTTTTAAAGCAATTGTCTGAACCAAATGTTAGTGACTCTCAATTAATTCGTTTAAGAAATTATTTCAAGGTCTATTTGTTTAATTAGCATGTTTGTTTAGTTCTTAAGAGAAGAATGGTAATTATTTCAAATTTTATTTGTTTCATTTATGGCTTTTCCACTTTCATTTGCACACAACCAGGGAAGCAGATGTGGTTGATTCAATAGACAGAGGAGTGGTGGAGGCCAGCATGCTTATTGAATCCAATGCTATAACTTTCTGTAATTTTCTGCTAATAGAGATGCAAATTCATTATAATTATTACATTTCACAAGATTTTGAGTGCTTAATATTTAAAATTTTGGTAACAATGTTAGTTGGTTAAGGTATTTTTTCAATAGTCATGCTTAATTTATGGTTAATCTATTTGAAAACAGTGCTTGCTTATAAGACCAATCTTAATATTCTATGGTTAAACTATGGGTCCTCTTACATTGTTAATAATTCAATTACATTTCTGGATCATTTGGACTCTTGACCCAAAGCTATGAAAGCAATTTTAAAGCAATTCTCTGAACCAAACCTTATTGACTCTCAATTAATTCGCTTAAGAAATTATTTCAAGCTATGTTTGTATAATTAGCATGTTTTTTTAGTACTTAAGAGAAAAATTGCAATTATTTCAAGTTTTATTTGTTTCATTTAATCCATTCTTTCAAGTTTTATTTGTCCATTCAGTTTTTAATGTTGTATGAAACATTTAACAATGATTACAACAAGGATAATTTTAGGGGCGAATTTTAGCCCAGTGGGCTATTTTTTCATGTTTTTCTCCCAAAAAAGATTCACCATTTTGCATTTTTTGAAGCTCTGTTTCGCCCAATTTTGATGGGGCAAATTTTTTTCACCCTAAAAATCGCCCAATTATTATATAAACGATATAAAATCCTTGGAAATTAAAATATTTTTTGAAAAATATCACCAATCATTTTGTAATTGGCGTTTTAAGAATTGGTAATATTTGCCAACATTTATACACTTTTAAATAAGTATGGTTCCTTAAAATCATCCCTGGATTACAACCCTTGGCATTTGTTGTCATTTATTTTTAAGATTATGATTAGGTGGGTAGTTATTAGGGAGGTGTTTGTTCATTAAATATGTTACAAGTGGGAGTTGTAGAACTTTAAAACTTACTAGTGTGTAATAGTTCTATAACTACCCTAATGACAATAGTTGCTAAAGTGATAGAAAATCCTTTCCTTATGTAATGATATCAATAGTTAATAATTTGCTTCCATAAGGAGTTAAAAAATAGTCACGCAACCCACACTAGATACCACAAAGGGCTTTAAATTGTATTTCTATTTTTTTCAATATTAGTTGAGAACATGTTATAGTTATAGTTAGGTATTTAAAATATGTTTTTACCCCTAAGGATTTTAAATTATATTTATTTTACATATTGGGTTTTCTTCACCAACAACAACTTAAAATTAACGCAAAATTAGCTGACAACATCTTAAAATTAACTGATAGCAACTCAAAATTAACACGTATAATGAGTATGCTGAATAAATGTCAAGTTCCCAAATAAAAATTAATAATAAATGTCAAGTTCCCGCAACCCGCAACCCAAAAAATACGGGATGCGGGTTTTGGGAAAGATTAGAGGGGTTGACATAGAATACTTATAAAAATTATCTCGCATCCCACAACCGCAAATATCGAGATGTGGGTTGTAGGATGTTTGTTGTGGGTTAGATTGAATACAACTTCATTGATTTTGTGTTCCCGCTAAATTTCAAGTTCCCGCAACCCGCAACCCGAAAAATGCGAGATTTGGGTTTCAGGAAAGACTAGAGGGATGGCATACAATACTTACAAAAATCATCCCGCATCCCGCAACGGAAAATTGCGGCATGCGGGTTTCGGGAAAGATTAATGGGTTAGAGGATAAGGATGTCAATAATGAAATGATAAGAAGAATTTCTAAGCATCCACATGAAGGTAAAAATTATTTGTCAAAAAACAAAATTTGGTTAGCAAATTTTAATTATAAGTGCTATAATATTACAATGTTTTATTCAAATCGTCATTTGGTATTTCATTTGGACCTTCATTCGATTCTTCATATTGATTTTGCTGTAAAAATATGCTTCATGCTATAATCAAGTTCCACTGCTTATATTATCCTGAAAACACTGATCATTTGTTAGAGATAAATAGATCTATCATAAATAATGAAAAGTAAAAACAATATAATTTTTCCCAATCCTTCCCCCCTAACCAAAGATATGGCGTGTCCTCAAGCCATAGAAGTGAAGAATTGATTGTTCCAGAAAATAAAAATTAAGGAGTTCTATCATGCTATTTATTATTTTGTAAGAAAAAAAAAACTAACTAATTAGTAAGTGGAAATGATTCAGATATGTATATTCATGAAAAAATATAATAGTGCTTAGAAAGACTGCTTGAATGATAATAATTTAACCAAAAGAATGCCACAGGAAAATCTAGTCATCTATGCCTCATTTTAAAGATATCCTATCATCACAAAATATTTAAGTTTACCCCAGAGTATGTGATATTTACAGCTATGGGTTCCATTTCTAGGATAATGACATCTTAGATATGTGTTGAATTAGATGGCCAAGGTCAAACCCAACTTACAACCATTCTCAAACGACATGTTAAACAATTGTCCGTCACATGTTTATTCATAAATTCTAAAAACATTTATTTATATTATCATTGTTTTACGAACTATGTGCATAGTAGTGCATTAACCAAATCTCTTTTACCAGGTATTGCCCCGCTGCCAGCAGGCATGTTCAGTACCCTAACGGGTTTACCTTGGTGCCATGCAAGCATAGTCCCGCTGCCAACGAGCCTGTTCAGTACCCCAACAGGTTTACTTGCATTTATCGAGCTTCCACGTTTGGAATTTTTACTTGGCATTGACCCGTTGCCAACAAGCCTGTTCAGTACCCCGTCAGGTTTACCTTGTATAATGATATTAAATATATGGAATCTGATTGGTACTAGAGTGTGTTAAGTCATGCTAAACACATAATTCCATTTTTTTGTAAAATAAACTTATAAGTAATTTCATAATGGCCATAACCATAGACCATGTCAAAAGAGAATAACTTAAAGTTGTTCTTTAACCTTACAGTCCTTCTTCTTCATAAAAGAAAAGTAATGTTCCCCACAGACAAAAATTCCACTTACTCTCAAGTTATCACCAAAATACTTGAGAGACAAGTTTTGATAACAAGCATAAGATGAACTAGTAATCCATAGGTGTAAGATGAGAATGTGAAAAATATGATAATGAAAGTAGGTCTATCAAGAAATTGTTCAAAAGAGTAAATCAGAAATATACATGTCTAAATCAAAATATCAAAAACTATATGAATCATAGAAGAGCTAGTTAAATATGATCTATAGAGGATTGTAAATTTTTAATTTTCACTATAGGCTGTAAATTTCAAAAGTACCCCAAGAAAGGTTAAGATACATGATGAGTGTTTTAACATACTTCTCTTTTCTAAGTAATACTCCATGAGCTACTTATAGAGATAGAATACTCGTAATCAAACTGCAAAACCACTTGTTATATGATTCAATTTATTCATGAAGACATATATAATAAAAGAAAAATAGTCCCGTGTAAACAATCTATTAAAAATGACCCTTATTTATTCAAAGAAACAAGCACATATTTACATATATACAAGTGATAATAACCCAAAATACTTTTCAAGGATAGGGAGGAGGAGGAATAGCTTCCCCTTCAACTAATTCCATTTCATTCTGCTGCAAAATATTCTATATAAAATCATGTTTAGATGTCGGTTGGTGATAAAGTCTGAGTGTATGTCCATTTACTACAAAGGAAATTTGTGAGCCATCAATTTTTTTAATTTTTACTGACCCATTGTCAAAAGTTGTAACTACTCTGTATGGGCCCATCCAACGGGTAGTTAACTTTCCTTTAAAATTTTTAAATCATGAGTCAAATAGTAGTGCCCAATCTCCAGTATTAAACTACTTTTGTTTAATAAATTTATCATGCCATGTCTTTCGTTGATTCTATATTAGCATGGTTCTTTGGAGTTCATCTTGTTTGATCTCGTCTAACTCATTAATCTGCAATATTCGTTGTTTATGTGCTTCATCCAAATTCATGCCTAATTGTGTTGCCAAACAAAAGGTTTTAACTTGAAATTCAATAGGTAAAAGAACTTGTTTTCCATACACTAACTCATAGGGGGTATGTCAGGTAGTGTTTCTCCATGTTATCCTATAGGCCCATAAAGCCTCTGGGAGTCTATCTGCCCAATCCTTATGATGTAAGTGAATGGTTTTAGTTAAAATGGCTTCTAATACTTTATTAGTTGATTCTACCTGACCATTAGCCTGACGGTGATAAGGTGAAGATTTGCAATGTCGGATGCCATATTTCATAGGAAGTTCTTTCATTAAATTAGAAGTAAATTGAGTACCTTGATCTGTGACAATTTCTTTAGGTACACCAAACCGGGTGAATATTTATTCATATATGAAGTCTACCATTGATTTCTCTATAGCTACAAACAAAGCTTTAGCTTATACCCATTTGGTGACATAGTTTGTGCAAACTAGGATATATTTCTTTTTACAAGACATGGGAGAAATTGGTCCTACAAAATCAAGAGCCCATTTTTCAAAGGGTTCAATCATGACTTGGGGTTGTAGGGGCATTTGATTAGATGGCATAGGTCTACCCATTCTTTGGAAACTATCGCATCCTTTGACATATTTGGTAGCATCTTTAAAAGTGCTTTGCCAATAATAACCGGAATGTAAGACTTTGTATGTCGTTTATCTTATCAGAAAAATGTCCTCCACATGGTCCATCATGGCATGCATGGAGGATGTCTGTCATTTCATCCTCCCGCATGCATCATTGAATAATAAGATCTAGACTAGTGCGGAAGAGATTGTTATCAACCCAAGAATAATTGGAACTTTGAACTATAATACGACGCTTCTCATGTGGGGACAAATGGTTTGGTATTTTCCCAGTTGCTAAATAATTGGTAATATCTACGAACCAAGGGGTTTGAACAGATACAACAAATAGATGTTCATTAGGAAAAGTGTCATCAACTGGTTTAGTACCATCTTCATGTTGAATACGGAAAAGGAAATATGCTAGTAGATTTTCTTTACCATGTCGGTCAATAATGGTAATGTTAAATTCTTGCAATAAAAGAAGCCACCGGGTCACTCTACCATTGGTGATTGGTTTATTCATTAGAAATCTAATGGCAGAGTGATCGGTATGCATAAAAAACTTCATAACCTGTAATGTAATAGCGAAACTTATTAATAGAATAAACTACTGCCAAGAATTATTTTTCAGTAACAGTATAATTAAGTTCGACAGGAGTCAAATTCTTACGAATAAAATAAATGGCATAAGGTGCTTGTCCCTCGTTTTGGATGAGGATTCCTCCTATGGCTGTATCAGAGGCATTGGTGGATATGTGAGAAGGAAGGGACCAATCAGGACCCCTAAGTATTGGTACCACTGATAGTTTATCTTTTAGGATTTCAAAAGCATTTTGACAAGATTCTGTCCACTGGAATTCTACGTCCTTTGTAAGCAACTTAAACATTGGTGCAGCTATTTTAGTGAAATTTTCAATAAAACAGCGGTAATAGCCAGCATGACCAAGAAAGCTTCTTACCTCTTTCTAAGTTTTGGGAGAGGGAAGGCCAACAATTACTTCAATATTCGCAGGATCTACCTTAATTCCTTGGGAGTAAACATGGTGTCCTAAAACTATACCTTCTGTCAGTAACATTTTACATTTTTCGTGACTAAGGGACAAATTCATTTCTTGACATCGGATCAAGAACTTCTCAAGGTTGTCAAGGGATTCTTGAAAAGTATTACCATAGGATGTAAAATCATCCATGTATACCTCCACACAGTCATGTATAAGATCAAAAAATATTCCTTAGACTGCTCGTTGAAAAGTGGCAGGTGCATTACATAGGCCAAATGGAAAAACTCGATAAGTGTATGTTCCCCAAGGGCATGTAAAAGTGGTATTGTCTTGATCTTCAGGTGCTATTAAAATATGGTTGTAGCCACTATACCTGTCAAGAAAGGAAAAATACTATATACCTGATAGGGTATCTAACACATGATCAATAAAGGGTAAAGGAAAGTAGTCTTTAAGTGTAGCTTTGTTTAGCTCCCTAAAATAAACACAAATGCGTCATTTCCCTGTGACTTTATTTGGGACTACTACTAAAGGAGATACCCATTTACTATCGGAGATAGGATAGATGAAACCAACATTGAGGAGTTTTTGTAATTCTTCTTTTACTGTATCCTTTAGAGCAGGATTCATCCTCCTCTGTGGCTTCCTTACAGGTGACATGATTGGATCCATATAAATATGGTGACTACAGGTGTCAGGGTGTATACCCTTGATATCAGTGTATTCCCATGCAAATTCTCTAGTGTGTTTCTTAAGAACTTTAAGGAGGTGTGCTTGTTGGTTTTCACTTAATACTGCATTTATATGTAAAAAAATTTCAGAGCCAACCTCACAAGGTATGGTATATGGTCATGTATGCTCTTCAATTGTGAAGACACAAGGTGTTTCTATAAACGTGGAAAGAGCCATATTATCTTGAAACTTATCTCCAAAAAACTGATTGAGTTGAGCAAAATACTGAGGGAAATCTGTACATGTTGTTGAAGAAAAAAAATGGTTTAATACATTCTCAGTGGTCTGCTCCTCAAGTTTCCAACAGAAATCACTATGAAGGGATAGATCATCAAAGTCTTCATCCTCAAAAGAACAATTTAACCACCATGAATTTTCAATTATTGGTTGTGCTAGGGGGTATAAAATAAGTCTTTGTGTGGACAACCCATTGGAAATTGTCATCTCTCCATCCTTACATCCTATAAAAGCATCTGCGGTAGCTAACCATGGTCTTCCCAAGATAATAGGATTCCCTTTAGAAGTATCCTTTGATTCTACGACCATAAAGTCGACAAGGTATTCCCATGAGGCTATTGATACAACAATGTCATCCAAGAATCCAATGGGTTTTACCGTAGTATGGGCTGCTAGTTCTAGGATGGAAGGAGTAGGTCGAAGAAATTGTCCTAACTGTAAACTTCTAAAATTGCGGTGTTCATCATGTTGATGGCGGATCCTAAATCGATTAATGTATTTTCTAAGGCGGTGGTGTTTATAATTACAGTCACTGCTGGGGCTCCTGGATTTGTATATTCTACAATTTAGGACTGACCTGTCATACATTCAGACATCTATCCTATAACATGAATTGTGAGAGGGTCCTTTTGCTTCTTTCCTGGGTGTTTAACCTTTATTACCTTACTATAGATTGGTATGTCCTTGATATCTTGTAATAGAGGGATTTTAATACAAATATTCTTTAATTCATTCAAAATGTTGTACTCCAGATGAACTACAGGTTTTTCTATTACTAGTCTTTCTGGAAATGGAGGAACTCTTTGCTCCTGAATAGTTTCTTGTGGAGGATGGGTGTGTATTGGAACCTTTGGAATGTTCACATCCTCGAAAATAGCATCATTCACATGTTCATTTGAATCTTTTTCTTCTTCATGTGGTCCATGAATGATGACTGATGACTTGGGCTTATAATTCACAACTCTTCCCGATCGTAATTGAATTCCATGTACAGGTATAGTCAAAATAAGATACGATGGAAGAGTTTGCAACTCAATGCTGTTAAGAGCTTGAGTTGGTTTATTATTAGGTTTAGGTATCGGTTGTGCAGGTAATAATGTTGGTCAAGGAGGATTTGCGTTCTGAAAGTGATGAGGTTGCTGTGTGATAAAAGGAACTGGAGGTACAAAATTAGGCAAAATTTGCTAGAAATTTGTTTGATGCCGAGGATAAGGATGATTAGGTGCAGGGACAGGTTGTGACTGGGGATATGGTTGTCCTCTCCATCCTTGTGACCAATATTGTTGTTGTGGAAATTGAGGAGGAGGGTATTGAGGTGGTCGATTCTGCCAACTTGAATTGTTCCATTGTTGATGTGGTTGATACGGAGGATAATAGAGTGGAGGTTGCAGTGGAAAGTTCTGATATGTTGGTTGGTATCTAGGTTGCCAAGGAGGCCTCCTAGATGTTTCAGCTACATCCCCACTCTGATAGATGGCTTGCAACCCAGGCAAGGATGGGCAGTTATCTATTGGATGCTCTTCTGTAAAGATGTGACATACAGAGATGTTGTTTAATGGACATTCCCTTTGGGGATGTTTAGTCCTAAATCTTGGACAAAAAATACTCATTGTTGCGTGTTCTTCATCCTGCATTTTCTTGGCTTGTAAAGCATATAGTTGAGAACCCATTGCTCCAAAGATATCAGTTTTGAAATTCTCCAATAGGTTTCCTAAATCTACTCTTGTAACTCCACCTAAACTAGGAATATTTCCTCTTACATTTCTACTAAAAGGCTCTCGAAAATTTTTCGCAACTTTCCCCCTACTCCTAGAATAATTTTTACACATCTCACCAATTTGTGCAAAAGTTTTATGAGAAATATCGCCAGCTGCCATGAGATTAAGACTTTCTAATAAGTCCTCAGAGATCCCCTTAAGGAAAAGTGTACGTACAACATCTTCTCGAAAGTTACTATATTTAGATTTATGCAATGTATAAATGAACTTTTCAAGATAATCTTCCAGGCTCTCATCTTCAAGTTGTTGTATCTTGAATATATCATGTCGAGATTCCTTAGGTTTGCAATACTCTCGGTATTTTCGCAAGAATGAAGTTTTCATATCGTCCCAAGTCCTAATAGTGAATTCTCCTAATCCCATGAACCATCTCAAGGCAGAATCTTTTAGTTTAGCGTGAAAGAGTTTTAGTTTGTGAGCATCTTGTAAATAATTATAGCTCCTACAAAGGATATTGAACTCAAACAGGAATGCGTCCAGGTCCTCATTACTTTTTCCATAGAAAGTAGGTAAGGAGGAAGGAGGGATGTTTTTCATAGTTACATCCTGCATCGTGTCTAGAGTAGGGAACCCAAAGGTAGCCTCAGTTCGATTTTCCCCTTCTCCATCTTCATTTCTAACTTCATGATGATCTTCGTTTTCTCCTCATCTCTCCATATAAGTTGGATTCTTAACGTAGATATACATGGGAGCCTCCTTCCGAGGTGATAATGGGGCGTCCCAACGTTCTTTTTCGGGAGATATTTTCCTCTGATCAACCGTGTTTTTATTGAATCCTAGAGGGATAGTAGGTTCTACTGTGGAAGTTTCAATTTTTGATATGACTGGATCTACCGAGGTTCCAAAGAGAGATTTTACTTGGGCAGGATTAACAAAGTCAATAAAATTCGGATCTCCTACTAGTGAAAAAGTTGTGCTAATTAGATTTGAAACTAGTGGATGGCTGGAGGTTTCTAGTGGCTGATCCTATTGAAATTCCTCATGAATGGGGTCCTTAGGACCTTCTGCCAATGTTCCTTCTTCTTCTATGGCTTCCCTGGTAAGATCTTCTAAGAGAGTCTCCTTAGGTTTCAAGGTAGAACTACTTCCTATAAGCGTCTTTTGATACCTCTCTGGTGAGTTAATAGTTGGGGAATTACGTCCCCTGCGGAAGTTAGTAGGGATTTCAATAAGTTTTCTGGTCTTAACAAATATACCCTGAGGATCTCTAAGTATGCTTATGAAAAACGTTAAACTAAAGAATACCTATGCTACTACTGTTGTTGGATTTGGGGGCGCCTGTTATAATAGATGCGCAGGTTCTTACCTCTCATCTTACCACTCCCCTGCCACCAACCTATTGCTAAGCTTCATACATAATTATATCTACCTTACATAACAACTCCCCAGCAACGACACCAAAAATGTTGGGTGTTATAATGTCTAGATTAATTCACCTAATATTTAATTATCGGCTGGGGTTGGTAGGCTTAGAGTTGACACAAAATATATGCGAAGGTAGAGGGGTTCCTATGGTGTCGTGGAATTTTTTTAACAAACAAAAGATCGAAATATCTTTCAAAATGAAAAACTGACTCAAACTCCTAAGAATTCAATTATTAAGGTAATTAAACCGAAAAAAATATTAAACTAAATAATTGATAATTTATTCTATAAGTAAATAACTTTAAACTGAAAAAGATATTATTAACAAGTAATCTTTTCAAAATAGGAAACTAAGATGCAAGGAAAACCTAATTAATAAGCAAGTCGAAAACTTAATAAAGAAAATTAAATAGAACGAAACAAGTAGAAAACTTAATAGGAATGTCTTTGAATTCTTTCCTACAAGTATATTTCAGTAATCACACATGAAAAAGGAATAACTTAAAAACATACTAAGGATAACACATACAATACTGACTTTTACATGCAAAGGATAAATCAATCCAAAAACATAAACACAAAATAATACATCAGTAAAAAGAAATCAGAAACAAATTCAAGAAACAAAACATAACACAGTCCAAAACATGTTCAAGGTGAAAATAAGTAAAGAAAATGATAAGACTTTAATAAATAACCTAAAACACTCTAACTTTAAATTCAATGTTAAATAAAAGTCTCATTTAACTATCTCAATCAAAGCATACTTCAAACATTAAGGAAACAAAACTGAAAACAATCTCAAAACACATTAAAAACACTAAAAACAAAACTATGGGTTGAATGATAGACTGAACTGTAGGTCTAAAAGGGGTGGCTGAATGACAGTTTAAACAGGATGTCCGAATGACAGTCTACACAGTTAAAATGATGAAAATTAAGCTAAATGATCTAATCTTCAGTTGAATTCGTGCAGATGCAAATCTAATGCATAAAGACAATAAGTAAACCTACTTATTAACCAAATTTAACAGTGAAATGAACTTAAACAAATTCATGAACATAAAGATATCATTGCATGTTAATAAACAAACTGAAATTTAAATTGCATAAACTTGGAACAGAAGGAAAATAAACAGAATTGAATCTATTTAACTTGATAAAAGCAATCTATTCTATTTGCTTGTAAATAAACTGAATAGTAAACTGGAAATAAATGACTGAAAGTAAATTTGAAAGCAAACTATGCGCGCAATATATTTATTTAATTCTGGAAATAAAATGCATTACAGAAAGCAAATGAAATAATAAAACTAACTAGAAACAAAACTAACTACAACAGAAAAGATAAAAGAAATAAACAAGAAGATGAAAGAAACCTCTAGTTGATGAGGGGCACTCTCAGCAATCAGGGGTAGTGCCTGGCTAACTTCTACTCAAACGCAATTGTCAACAACAAATCATACAACTCTTTATTCAAACGATGGAACAGAAATACAATGTGCTCAAGAACAAATCAAAGCATGAACTGATAAAACTGTGAACTAGTCGAGCTCTCACATAGAGGCTAGTATATATAGTTGTTTACATAGATGAGCAAGTCGACCCTTTATTGGTTGACTGCTCTCTAAGTTTAGTCGATCATAAAGGAATCTAACAAATCGCAGGCCAACACATAGGATCTTTCTTTATTCAGCGCAAGTCTGGTTCTCTTCATTGGACAGTGTAACACACAAGCTCCTTCTCCATTCCAAACGGTTCTCAGATGTGGTGCATGGCTCCTTCCTTAGCACAACAAGTGAACTGGTGGCGAGCAGAGGAGAGCGCACGGGCGAGTTTTTTAGAACATGGGATAATACATCAACCCAATGCGTGGTATGTTGGTGCGGTGTCGACGAAGGAGGATGCAAGTTGGTGGACCATCTAGAACACGAGCTTCATTACTGTTGTAATGGATAATTCACCTAATAACCTAGGTCTGGGGGTTACCAACATACTATGACCTTGCAGACAATTTGATTATAAAAGCAAAAATAGGAAA
>LPNX010778158.1:314900-347795 GCA_001517045.1 Pseudotsuga menziesii | reverse complement strand
GAAATGAGGCAGTTCTCGAAGGTTAGGGAGGTTGCAGCAGTTAATGGGATTAAGGTAAATGAAACAACTAATCTCCCATTAACACGTGCTTTTAAAAACTAATTTTGAGGGAGATATGCGCGGGTCTGTAGTAAGGCAACCCGCACATCATGCGCGACTCTGTAGAAGGGCAACCCGCTCATAGATGTATGCGCGACCTGCTGAACATAACACTCGCGCATATGCGCGACATGCCAATAGGGATAGTCGCGCATGCACTCAAAATCTCAAAATAGTAAAGTAACCAGCTGAGCATATAGGTAATGTATTTCATCATCAACCAAGGTATAATGAAACTAGGCAAACCTCAATCCATAAGTGTCCTTTTGTGTGCCGACCTGAGGGATGTCAGCACTCGAACGGAGAGGTGCCAATCAGCTGTATAACAATTACCCAGACGCGTGGACAACAGGTCGTTTACAGAACTGTTTCACGTTTTAATGCCTAAAATCAATTCTCAATAGCGTGCAGTCTCGTTAGTGATCTGGATGGAAAGCTGAACAACAAGTTGGACCGTGAACTGGATATGTTGGGCGCAGATCTAGGACGAACGAAATGTTTGTTTGCTTGTGTGCCTCAGGACTAAAGTCTGTAGTAACACGTTTTAACACCTGGAAAACTATCAACGAGTTTCACGTAGTGAGCTGGGTAACGAGCGGCTGGACGTCGAGCTGGACGTGTTGTGCGCATGGCAAGCTTGTTGTTTAGGATAAAACACCCTTGTAACCTAGGGTCTGGGGTTACCAACTTACTACTAACTTGCAGACAATGAGCTTTACCAGAGAATGGAAAGGGAATAGGATGAAAGTCTTGAGTTACCCGATTACCAATGGTTGATCCAAGCTTGATATTCTCCCACTCCTCTTCTCTCTAAAGCTTCCAGGGATGCACCTCTTCACTTCCAAAGAGAAAATCCTTCAAGTAATATCTCATGCATATATATATCAAAGGTTAGATGAACATTATATCAAACATATAAGCAAATATATTCTTTAACCAAAATACATGAAACAGACTCAACACAAGATTGGAAGAAGAATTCTCTTTATTAACAATCGATGAATGAGATAAGAGTACAACCCAGCTTCTGAGACAAGGATTCCTCTACAACCAAAGGACTCTGAGTTCTGCTCCTCCAAGATTCTGAAGATATACAACCAGCATAACTTTGCTCTCCAAAAATTGATTGATTAGTCCCCACCCTAAGGCCTCTATTTATACTTTGGGAAATATAGTAGTTTTGAAGGTTGGGATGGTTGAGATAGTTGGGATAGTTATGGATTAGGACCCAACTAATCTCGTATAATCTTGTTTTATATTTTTTAAAGTTGAAACAAGGTGTACATGACTATTAATATAGGCAACTCGTGTATGACACGCGAGTTGCTCGAAGGAAACCCACATACACAAGTGTATGTGAGTTGCAATGCAGATAGTCGCGTATGCAACTCAACACTTAGAATATATATATATATATATATATATATATATGGTTTGAGGGTAATGCATCCCAAGTTCATGCCCATCTATAGTATTTTGACCACTTCAATCCTAATTTGTCCTTTTGTGTACCAACATGAAGAATGTCGGCACTCGAATGGAGAAGTGCCATTTGGGTTGATAACAAAGCTGAATGTGTACTTGTTGTTAATTTGTCCCAAAAAGATTATATAACCTGTAAACAAATATACAAATCAATTAATATATCAAATGTGCTTCAATAATGTCAATTTTAATTAATAAAAACATAAAATGATAATAATAAATGGATTTGATATAAACCTTAAATTCATACATACCTGGGTTGAATAGTGATCTGCGTGACATAAAATATGCAAAAATATATTAAAACATATGTTTAAATGAGTAACTTAATTGTCAAAAATGATAACAAATCTAGGATCAACAGGTTTCTCCCATGCACACAAAGCAAGCGCAGGCTTACCATCTCCTCGCTTGCGCTCCCATCTTCTTGCAAATTCTAGAAGATCAATATGGTTCTCCTCAAGGATCCTGGTCATGATGTCCATATTCTTTCTGAATAAAGATATTCAAGATATGAACCTCTGCAATAACCACATGTGGGTCTCTCTCTCTTGTTCTTCCTCCTCCTAGATCTCGAACTCCCATGAGTAGAATTGGAGCTTTCTGTACTCAAATTCTTCTTCTCTTTCTCTCTTTGCCTCAAATATTTATTCTTTCCTTTGACTTGATTTGATACACCAGAAGCAAGGGCTTTATCCTAGGTGGATTTGATAGTACCCATTTGAACTAGCTTGTCCTACTCCTAAGTCAATGACTCCATGAAGTCTGCTAGCGCAGGCATCCTCCAATTTCTAGCTATAAGCCTGCTTGAGTGGAATGTAAAAACAAACACAAAATACTCAAGCTCTAGCCTAGAAATGATGGAAAAGATAGGTTGATTATATTTCTTCTCTATGCCACACTATTTTAGTTTAATTAATAGTGCTTTGAACTTGGTAAAGAAGTCTTGGGGGGTCTCATAGTGAGCTGGACTTAGTGAGATTAGCTCATTTTTGAGCTGATGGACTCTCATATCATCAGTATTCCCAAATAGTGACTCAAGATTAATCCAAACTTCATTGGGTGTGCCAATATTGTCTACATGAAAGAGGAGATCCCTCAAAGTATCGAGACAAAGAATACCAAATGCTTCATCAAGTCTATTGAAGTACTTATCTTTCTCCATGGCAGAGTTGGGATCAGTTTCAGTCCCCATGGTGACTCTATATAGGCCTTTCGACCTCAGATGAATCACCATTTCGGCCTTCCATTAAAAATAGTTGAATGGCGTTAGCAATACTCGATCCTGCTCCATTCTTCTTATGCACTATGTGACAAAAACATTGTAGATCCTACAATGAAAAACACTCAAATTTTATAGAAATATGCCCTAAACAACAACTCAAACCTATCTAGATTGATTTGCATCTCCACAAATCTTTGATTCCATGTGATAATTTCTTCACAATGAGATCTAGGAGCTATAGCAATATTTACAATCAAATTATTTGACAAAATATGTAAGAGAACAACAAAAGAGAATGAAATAACACATATGAATGGTGCTAATAACTGGAATTTCTATTAGTGTACATATTGTATAGGTGTATGGTACATATTATAATACATTGGGGAAAATTTGTGAGCCCTTAGAGGCCATGTGAATGCATACAAGTGTCAGGCTTGGATTTGACCCCTAAACCCCCCTAGGTTGACCAGTAGGCTCCCAAACATAACCAAACGGTTACGAATACATGCGTGAACATGTAAGGAGGTGTAAATGCAAGAATGAAAGGCATGGGTGTACACATGTGTGAGTGGGAGAGTCTCTAGGAGCCAATAAATAACCAAGAATACCACAAAACAACCACATTCACACACTAGCGCCATTAGTCAAAGAATAAGTGGTTTGTAATCAATGCAGGCGCCTGGGATGATAGGATGATCAAACTAGAGCACCTCAACTATTAGGATGATTAAAGTGGAGCACATCAACTATGAGTTGATGATACAGAAACACCTATTTGGCCAATATTGATCAGTATAACCTAAGTAGGATCATATAACATAAGCACAAAATTCCTCCTATGTGTAATACCATGGTATTAAGATAGATTAATTGCTCTAACAAAGTGGAAAAGGATCGACAAAAGGAATGAAACGATCTCCATGTGAATGTGAAGCACTTCCATCACGTAGATATGGTTCTACTATATGACATCAAGTTCACGAAGCACCCATGTAAGCTGCAAATGCATTGGTTAGGACCTTATGTTATTCATTTCATCACCGACAGAGGCACGATGCAATTGCAGCACTTAGATGGAGCATCACTACTGAATTTAGTAAATGGAAGTCGACTAAATACCGATCGAGATAGCTAGGTTCGACTCGATGATTGAGAAGTTGCACAATGAAAGAGAGAGAGAGATAGAGAGACCAAGGAGCAGGGAGTCGCAGCAAAAAAAGGGTCGACATAAACGAAAAGAAGCACGAATCGCAGAAAGTATGAAGCTTGGAAATACTAAACGAGGTATGACATAGTCAAATCGAGCAATAAATGCAGCAGTTAAAACCAACAAGTGACGGTGCAAGTGGATGAGATGCGCATTTATGGAGAAATCAGACCATTAAATTTGCAGAATCAACAACAGATTTGATCAATCTTTGAAGGATTTGGCCATGATGATTGAAATAATTTACACGAGCACAACCAAGGCTATAAGAATTGACTAGGGGGGCATGGTTTGAACCATTGTGACAATCATGAGAACGATTTTGAGCAAAGGTAAGAGTAGGAGAGCAACGAATAACAAAAGAGAGATAGATAGGTAGCTATGGACTAAATCATTTCAAGCGGTAGCATACAGGAATCACTGATACCAAGTGTGCCAATAGTAGAAGGGAGACCAGAAATTCAAACTGTATTACCTCGGGTACCCAAGAAGAAGAGGGGTACAAATCACCCAACTTCTCTGCAACGAAGGATCAAATCAACCTACAGTGCAACCAAGCTAGCAGAAGCAAAAGCCAAGCCATCGACAATGAAAGGGGACGACTCCACATTGAGGAAAGGACCAATAGTCGATGATATCTCGGGTTACATATCACCATTAAATCCAAGCGCACCGCTGGTTCGTATCACAAAGAATCAGTGATTCAACATTAAGATGTCAGCGACACCAAAGGGGTGCACATTACTATGAACATTGTTTCACATCTACAGAAGTTGTAGTATGATGACCAAAAAATTCTGGGGTATATAGAATGACCTGAGGAGACATTTGTACAACAAAGGAACGACTCTAGCGGTTTGGTCACTAGAGAATCGACGCAATGGGCCTTAGGGTTGTAGCGATCGGGGCTGCTGGCCATTACCCACATGCCACATTTTGGTCGTTCAACGAAAGTTAGCGCATTTGTGAAGCAGTTGCTGTTGTACTTTCGCTTAGGGCATATATGATTGGATACAAAAGTACCCATCATGGTTGACTTGATCTCGTAGATCATCGTCCTGCCCAAGGCAAGTGTTGACCCATTGCAGTATTTCAAAGGCAAATACAACGACAAAAGGTTGGCCACAAAATTGAAGAATAAATATGACATAGTCTGTGATAAAAGAGCATATGTCATTCGCAATATTAATGACAAGGTTGTTCGAGTTGCAACGAAATTGTTGGCTTCCAAAACCGTATGAAAAAAAAAACCGATCCAGTGCACCTCAAGAGTCATCGCCTGTGCCGAGTAGTGCACAATAGGAGTCTAGATGAATTGGGTTATGTTTTTGTTGAACCAGTTGATGGAATACATCATCTTAGTGGGGGGAAATACTGTTTTCTTATTCATGGTTGTTGATACTAATCGAACTTGTGGGTTGGATGGAACCCAAGTACTATCAATGGATCAGTGTCGAAGTGGTCTAGATGTGCAGAGGAGAGTGATATCAAAATTTATGGGTGCTCAAAGATAAGGAGCGACAAATAGATTGCAATGTATAGTTTTAATTGTATTATGACAAACTTTGAGAAGCAGCAGGGAAGGTCTCGTTCCTTACAGATGAGGTCGTGACCAAGTATCGAAGGGTGGCATGATTCACAATCATCCCACATGCAATACTCATCCATGAAAGGAAGGATGTGGAGCACCAGTGGTTAGTGACGTAGTATAAGTTGACAGGCAAAGAATTGGATGCCATTATTGACGAATGGCCAGTAGAATGGAAGGTTCCAGTCAACATCGATGAGTTGTCGGATATAGAAGCGGGACTACCACCAATCATTCTAGTTGAGCAAGAGCACGCAAAGGAATCTGATGAGGAGTCACAGGGAGAATCATCCATGACTTCGACGGATTCATAGCTGGAGAGGCAACAAGAAGAAGAGTGGACAAAGAGAAGATTCAAACAAGAATAAGGAAGCAACACATCGAAGATTGCAGAATATCAAGTGAGACGGATAGTGGCTGCAATTACTGGAACGACTAGCGAGAGTCGCATATGTAAAGAAACATTATATGGAGTACTTTCAACGGGTAAAGGGGTTTTTGCAATCCTTGATGAAGGTCGTTCTAGAAACAAAGGTACCACAGACCAATTTGCTACAAAGAATAGCTGAGATAAGTACCGGTAAGAGAGTGTGACTTATGTAGATTTCACTGCATGCACTTGCAACAGGAATTAAATATTTTGATGAAACTAAGAAACAATTTGACATGAATAGCCTTAACATCAACGAGTTATCGATTTAACGCTAGCATTACTACAGGAGGCTACGAGTCAAGAGATCATAGACTGCGAGGCGGTGGTGCAAGACAAATTATTCAAGTCGTGAGAGTAGATAGCATAGGAAAAAGTAGAGATGTAGTGAATGAAAATAGAGCAATAGACGATGGTCAACAAAAAGAACAAGGCGTTCAATGATAGACAACAACTAGAGAAGGCAATCTCAGTCGCATGTGAAGAGATTCTAGACATCACCACAAAGATGTTTGTAGAGGCAAAGGTACTACGTCTAGGATAGATAGTTGACGACTTGAAGAAGGAAAATGAAGATTTACAAGCACGCGCAGTACCGAGTACACCATCCGAGAAGGTAGAAAAGCACATGAGTCGAATAGAGGAAGCGACAGCACAAATAGAGGAGTTGGAAAAAGCATCCAACTCCGTTGCCGAAGCAACGACACAATTCTGGATGAGTGTGGTTCAAGATGAACAGCTACAACAACTAGGGACACAACTCAGGGAGGCGGAAGCACAACTAACATCATTGCACAGATCACTCAAGATAATGCCCCCAATCATACATGTGACCAAGGCAACTGAGTTGAAAGCACTACAACAGCTAGTTAACAAGGCAAGATATAAACCCCAATGGACGATCGTTCAACTGGACCAATTCCAAGAGGATGTAGAGAAATTGGCACTGAAATCAATGGAGGGACTTGCGAACACCAAGGAAGCCCGAGCCAAAGTAACACAGGTGTCTAAGGAGCACCCAAGAAAGCAAGAGGTTGAAGAGTGCACATCACTAAGCGCAAAGGTCAAGGAAGAAGTTGAGCATATTCAGACATAGCATGACAACTTCAAGGCCAAGTTCAACGCACCATCTATGCCTAGCTGATGTGGATTGAGGACAAGCCACAATTTTGTGTTGGGGGCCTATTGGAAAGACGATCAGTTGCGCAAAGTGCAACGAAGAAAGATATTGACAAGTGGAAAAGTTAACTGCATAGGAAAAATTTGTCGAAAAATGTGGTCAGCTTGGTTGCAATTAGTTGGAAGTAGTGATTCATAGTAGTTAGAGAGTCGGGTTATGTGGACCATTTTGTAAAGGCACTAGAGTATAGCCATTAGATCATGGATGGATGGATGGATGGATGGATCGATGAATAGAATAGAACATAACATGAACTAACTTATTGATCTGTGATCTCGAGGATGAATGTGGTTTTGGTCTAAGGCTTTCAACCAAGGGATGTTTTATGATCTTTTTGAAGCTAATAGAAGAAGAATGTTGACGATGGAATTTCTGCCTTTTTTTGTGTTTCTTCAATAATGTGATCTGTGATCTTTTCTATATCTAAATGATGTGAATTCTTAATGTGTTTATTGGGTTTATTTATGTTGATGTCTTTGTGAAGTTGGTATGAATAATGTTAATGAGATATTAGAAATTGCTGCGAAAGATAAATAATGTGTTAGAAATCATGGATCTATGAGTAACATTGTGATAGACTAAGACACACTGCGCAAGTCCTCTTCCTTCTGTGGAAACATGGTTCCTACAGCCCTCGCTCAAACATCCCAGGTGATACTGCATCTGCTTCGCAGGTGTGGTTGGATAGGGTAAAACCTGTCTGGATAGTTGTTTAGGGCGATTGTGTCGAATGGTGTCGACAAACCTATGAGGTGAACCCCTTTTGACTGAAGTGCATCAACAATCCCTGCCTTGAGTCCTATTAATGCATGATTATTTTTTTCATGCCCGCCTTGAGTTATGCATACCTTTTGTTGACTTTTTCATCCAATTGGTCCAATATGGCATTGAAATCTCCCATTTTGGCGACTACTGGGATTTTCTCTATGTTGAACCTTGATTTATTTTTATTAGCGGCTTGAAGTCAACCACAATTTTTTTTTATATAATCATAATAATATTAATAATATAATACTTTTTTATTTAATTTATAAAATTATTAATAAAAATAATTATGATAACTATTATTGTAAAAAATTTAGTGCCGAGTACTTTTTTTCATGTGGATGCAATGATGATGGTAGAAACGACCAGGTGCGGGGGAAACGATGGTGGAGAAAAGGGAGGGGGAAGAGAGATAGACGTGGGGGTGTGAGGCAGCGTTGGAGATGGGCGACGAAGGGAGGTTAGCTGGTGGGAGGGAGGAGGTGGCAGTGATCATGCAGAAAGGTGGATGGACGGAGGACAAAGGGTGTAAATGAGGGATAACGAAAAGGAGACGGTTGCACACGAGAGAAGGAAGAGTGGGTGGCATGCAGGGGGGGATCCGTGAATGGAAAGAGGTGTGGAGGAGGGTAGGGGTGGTGGATGACTATAGAAGGAAACGACAAAGGAGCTTGCGTGGGTAGTCGCGGGGTGTTGAAACAGGATGAGCTTATCCAGCATGTACGTTCATGCTGGTTAAGCTAGCTAGCGTGGGTCCAAGTCGAAAGAGTCCACCCTCCCAAATTGTTTTTCAACTTTTCGACTGCACTGTAGCCCACTGCCATCAATTTAATGTGGCATGTACTCCACTGTCCCGAGCAGCATTGTCATCAATTTAATTTAATGTGGGATGTACTCTGTCGTTAGCTATGTTCGAATCCCTTGATCTGGAGGACGTTTTCCATCGCTACACCTTCGACATCATCTCTAATTTCGGTCTCGGCTTCGATCGAGGGCCAGAGAGCCCGGATCAAAGCCGAGACCGAAATTAGAGATGCTGTCGAAGGTGTAGCGATGGAAAACGTCCTCCAGATCAAGGGCTTTGAACATAGCTGACGACGGAGTACATCCCACATTAAATTAAATTGATGACAATGCTGCTCGGGACGGCGGAGTACATGCCACATTAAATTGATGGCAGTGGGCTACAGTCCAGTTGAAAAGTTTAAAAACAATCCGGGAGGGTGGACTCTTTCAACCTGGACCCATGCCAGCTAGCTTAACCAGCATGAACGTACATGCTGGATAAGCTCAGTCGTTGAAACATGGAGCGGAGGGGACAAGAGATGACGGATGGCGTGGAGCAGAAGGGGTGGATGGCACGGGGGCATTGGAGTAAGAAAAGGGAGCGAGGAGCGGCGGTGGATCTAAACGGCGACAATAGGTGTAGCAAGTGTCACTGCTATGATACCACTAGAACAATAGGAAACCAAAAACTCGAATTTGATAAAATATATTTTATATAAAAAAAAGCTCGATGGTGTATTTTACAATAAGTCATTTTGGATTATATAAGCCTTTTTACGTGACTGTACGTAAAGTCACAACATTTCATAATAATTTGCTTATATATATAGGTATTTTATATTATTACTTATTAATATTTTATATTTTAATTATTATATATATATAACATGATAATGACAAGGTGGTTCAAATCATTCGAATACTCAAGGAGTACCTCAACCCCATTACATGATATTCTTGATAGCACAACACCTAGCGCAACATCTTGGATTCAACGATTGGATTTAATAGCTAAAATATAGTTGTCTCATTTAAGGCACATCGCAGCAAAATGATAAATTCTAAGGTTGACACTTGGCAATAGAGGATTTAATATCTTATAGGTCTCCTTTCCTCTTCCCCTATAGTAGAGTCATAAGCCCTCTAGTTCTCTTTGCACAACCATTTTGGACCATTTTATTATTTTTTCAACATGATATTTACATAGTTTTTAAGTTGGCATGGCAAGCCAACTGCGTGTTCTATATAGAAATATTTACACTATACATGCCTAACCATTCACTAGTCAAACCTTAACCATAAACTCTATACTAAAAATCTATACTAACATATTTACATCATTTATATTAATTAATTTAATACATTCAAAATCAAAACTAAAATTATTACGTCACCTCACTATTATATACATCTAAATAGCCAATTTACATCTCATGAACTCACTATCATATGTCTCTAAATACCGAATTTACATGTCAATGAATACACTTATCTTCAACAACCTATCTTATCTCTCATATATATATATATGGATGGATTATTATGAAACATTACAATCAAATACCTAATTATCATCCAAAATAAAAAGGAAGACTATCATGAAACATTGAAAAAAAAGTTGAAAGTAAAATATTTTAGATTTCATAATATATATGATTGTGGATAAAGTTGCTAACTTGGTATTATCAATAATTACATAATGACAAAATAACATCAAAATATTGGCACAAAGTTATGTTATATATATATATATATATATAAAAGAGATTTGACAACCTTTTTAATATAAATATGCCCTTGAACCTTATCTTTACATATAATGCGACATGGCATCCTTATATATAATATATTTAATATAGGAATCGGAAGGTTAATGATGAAATGACAACCTTATATATATTTTTCCTTGAATCGTATCTTTACCTATAATGCGAGATCGCACCCTTTTATATATAAATATATTATATTTAATATATGAGTTGGGAGGTTAATGATAAAAAAGTTTTAAATTATTATTTTAAATATTTGTGAGTATTAAAGATAATTAAATATTTTAGTTTTTAAATTAAAAATAATTTTAGAAAATTAAATAATGAGTATTTAGTTATCTTGGATTACTTAAATTACTTTTGATTGGTTAAGAATTTATTTTTTTATATGTTTGAAAATAGGTTCATAATCTAAGAGACATTTAGTAGGAGTAAAAGTCTATCTTTATATAGATCACCATAGAATTATTTCAAGTGTTGTGGTTTTCTTGAATAATGGTGATGATTCAACCACATTCATGTCTAACAACAAATGATGGTTGTCTTCACTACCATTTGACAACTAAATTATGATTAGTTTTATCATATTTAAGAAAGAAAAAAATATCGTGTATTTATCATCAAATATATTCACTATGATCTTTGATTTTCAAATCATTTTCGAAGGTACTCATTTTAAAGTATTTTTTATATAATTTTCTAACAAAGTTGTGTGAATATCCATTAACTTATTTTAGATCTTTTGAATTAAGAATACATTCATTTTATTTTTTATCTAATTTTTTAATAAAAATGTATTATTAAACTTTATTATAGATTAAATTTTACAAATAGAATAATTATGTTTAGATATAGTCTTTATCTCCATCTTCTCTAATATCATTCAATTTAATAAATAAATTATTCTTGTTATTATCTTGCAAAGTTCAAGGTTTATAAATGTCTCTTGTATTAATTCCTTCCTAAAATTTGCAATAGCTTCTACTATTTACCGTTGGGAATTCTACATCATATGCAATGGAATTTATAAAGTGGATATTTCATAACCCTAGGCTTGAGTTTGGCCATTACACATCCATTGCACCAATCCACTTACACTCTTTGTCTCTATATGCTATGATTATTTACACTTGTTTAGCCTCGATATTGGCTTCCATCATCTATTATATTTATCATTGATTAATGTATTTAAAAGAGATATCCTTATATTATCGTTATCATTGATTAATGTATTTCAAAAGAGATATCCATAGAGAATTTATAGATAACGTTCACATGGCATATATAAGGTTATTATAGGACTCACTTTATTCTATACTTTGTCAAATTTTTACACTTATCTTTAGGTTAAGAATGATTGTATAATCACTATGAGCTTAGGTACCATCTATGTATTAGCTTTCCTTATCAACTTGGGAAATGCAAGGTATATTGTCAAGGTCCTACACTAATTTGTCAAGGTCCCACACTAATTATCTTATCTTAGTTAGGATAATAGGTTGTTACTTAATTTTAAAAGTTATCTTTATTAAATAAGGTTTATGAGGTATTTGAGTGTGAAATCAATCAATCTAAGGTTAAAGAGGGTCCATCGGTTAGTGGTTAAGGTCTTTTTAGTGCAATCCATTAAGTGGTTAGGGTTTTGGTCAATTAGAAAATATATATAGTAGTATAAGTTATGTAATTTGTTTCCAAGTGAATGTTATTTTATTTGTATCAATGCCCAATTAAAGGCCATCCTCTAGAAGAGGCAAGTAAACATTGATGTCAATTATGAATATCAATAAATGTTTTCTAAATATTATTATTCTTTCCATATGGTGATTATGTTTATTTTCTTTTGCGTTTATATTTTTGCATGTCTTTCTCTAAATATTCTATTTCACCTATCAAGGAACACCACAATGGTATTAGATCACTTTCACATGCCAACCCAAGCTTAAATTTTAGAAAAAATAATTAGGCTAGAGACATGTTCTAGCATCTTTAAATAACATAGAAATATGCCATTCAAAAAGTAAACTTGTTGGGAAAGAATACACAAATAATACAAGTGATGTCACTTGGTTAGACACCCTTGTAACCTCCATGGGTGCCCCTTTGAGCAGTAACACATCAAACACCACTTGTTTATGGATTTTCCTTCCACGCACCCCTGGTCATATTGTTAAATCTGATTTTCATTAATGTCAAAGATGACACTATCATTGATGATGGTGTTTCACCCTATGATGGATTTAATGATGGGATGGTCCTTTGGACTTTGGTTTGAGTTATGTTGTTTCATACCTTGAAGTACATGAAATTCCTAATTTGTTGTCCCAAAGTATAGATTTATAGCTTATTAATATTTTAATAAAGGGCACCATTCTTGGATTTTTCATATCCTCTGTTTGGTTTATGAAAGCAGCTAAGCCATATCAAGGAATTTCTTCATGACATGGAGCAAGCCAACGAAGTTTTTTTAAGGAAATATGGAAAGAGTTTTGACACCAAATATTGTGGCATATATCAATGGTCACTACAATAAATTTGAAAAATATCTTTGGATTGTTAAATGACATGGTTGGGAAGGACATAATCCCAGATGTTCACATTTACACCGTACTTATTCATAGCCTATGCAGGTGGTAAAATGGAGAAAGAAAATGATCTCTTGCAATAAATGCGGGATAAAATTTTAGTCTATGATAGTGTGACCTATAACATTCATTGATGTACATTGTAAGAAAGGAAATATGGAGGAGGCTTGTCAGCTGCATCATAGCATGATAAGAAAATATTCAGTGAACCAAATATTGTATTGGATTTCAAGTGGAAACAATATATCATGGAATCCCATTCATTTGGTACCTGTGACACTATGATTTAAGCACTGACAAAAGCCCCATATGCTAATTAACAAGTCATCTCAATCAATTAAACAAATTGACCCTTATAATGCAAAAATAAATGATAAAAATATACTTTAGTCAGACGCATTTGATGATGTGGGGAGTGTGAATTTAGTTGAGATTTAAGGCGTGAGTGATTGCTATGTAAACATCCTGAGCTCTGAGATATAAAGAGGATGCCATTGTTCTTTGATCTAGTTCGAATTATTAAATATGCTGATGATATATATGTTTTTGGGCTAAGTTTGAAAGTTGTATGGAAGCTTTGAACAAGCAGCTAATTCGTGTAGAAGTTATGGGTATGAGTACATTTGAAATGATGTGTTGGGCATGAGTGAATTAGTAATGAATTTATGGCATGAAATGCAGGTTACTAGGATTCAAACTTGAAACCTCTGCAAGCATGAAATTGTGAAATTTGTGGATGGTGTTGTTATGGTACTGGGACATGCTAGTATGTGAAATGAAATTACAAGGTATTATGCAGATTGAATTTGGAAAAAGAGTTTAAGTGTTGATATAAGGATGTTACAGGAAGTGAACAAGACATGTATTATATGAACTGAAGGGTCTTACAAAAACTGAAGAACGTTACAAGATGTGTGTTAAAGGAATTGAAGGGTGTTTCAGAAAGTGAAGAATATTACAGGATCTGTGTTACAAGAACTAAAGGATGTTACAGAAACTGTAGAATGTTATAGGAAACACACATAACGTGTTACAAGAACTAAAAGGTGTTACTGGAAGTATAGAATGTTTTAAACCAATCACCAAATTTCCTGTAGGTGAAGGATGACGAAGCTATTGTAGGGCCGAAAAAGGGGAAAATTGAAGAATAATAATAAAACATATTTGAAGAGGATTGTACTAGCATGTATGCATTTGTTTGAAGATATAAAGTAGGTGGGTTCCTACACAATCTTTGTTGAGTTGGTGCTCAGTCAAAAGAATTAGTGTCTCTTGTAGATTGGTGTCAACAACTCCTTCTATATTGGATATTGGTGTCTCCCACAAGTTGAAGCTTACAAACAGTTGTAATTTTTTAATTGATGTTTACATTGAATCTATAAGAAACAAATCATTATGGTTTTCTCAATAAGGATTTTGTAATATATCTAAATGTATATTATAATTATTAACATTTTGTAATTAGATGTAATTTTAGTAAGTCACTATCATTATTTAAAAGATGTGACTTATCCCCATTCGTGTGTATTTATATACACCATTATAACTTATTCTATCATCACTCAATTTATCAATAAAATATATAATTATTTGAAATTATCCATTCCAAATGGTATCAAAGCTTTTGGTTGATTCAACAAGATTCTATCCATTCACTCATTCTCCCACATCTCTTGTTTTCTTATTTGTTCCATTTGATGCTCCAAACATCCATCCTTCACACTCATTACTCATCACTCTCCTTCCCTTCTATGTCCTCCTTGCTCTTATGCACTACACTTCGTATCTTTATGTATTTCCACCCCTCACGCACTCATCGTATACCTTTGTCCCACACTCTATCCCTCATCCTCATGCATCATGCCCTCGAATCCCTCCACACCCATTTCTCTCATCCCACGCTACCCACGATCCAATCCACACAACCTTTACTACATTCTAGGTTCTCCGAACTCCTCCATCTCTTCGTGATCCTTCCATCGCTTCCATCCCTATCACACTTCACTCCTCTCCTCCATCTTCCTACGTCCTTTCTTAGGGTTTAAAACCATAATTTCATCTATTTCAAAAAAAAAATACTATATTATTATTATTATTACATTTTAAATTTCCCCAAAAATATTAAAAATATTATTTTTATAATAGTAGTTATAATTGTTATAATTATAATTTTTTAATAGTTAAATCATCCATATTCTCTAAACTTGTTTTCATTATGAATACAAAAAACATAGAGATGCATCCTCCTGATGCATAAAAAGAAGGTAGATGATGAGTTGGATAACATAATTAAGAAGATTCTTCAAGGTATAGCACCAATCTTATGACAAGAAGTCGATAAAAAATGCAATAAAAAAGATGAAGATGTACCTCAACAAATTAGGTTGTGATTGGTTTCTATGGTGGGATTCTAAATGTGTGAACATTCGGTTTGGTTACAATGTATGTCAAGGAGTTATACATGAGCTTGAATAAGTAGGGTATTAAACATACCCTCAAAGGTCTCTCATCTAGTTCCCCAAAAATCATTAACGCTCACTATATTGAAAATATATTGAAGAAAGGCCATTCAATCAATATTACCCAAATGCCATGCAATACAAATCATATATATCTCCACATAGGAAATTCAATTTTATTTAGATTTGGCTTTGAATAAACATTTTTAGGTCTTTAAAACACCCCATGGCTTAGGCATGGTCATGGTATACCAATGATTCTAGGTAGTTATCACCACATAATGTGCATCCTTATCAACATCATTTTGTACAAAAAAGGAAATTGAAAATATAATTCAGGAACAGTTGGGTGGTAGTGTGATATGTCTTAGTACTAACCCCTACTCTTCCATAGACATCTTAGTATTGAAGAATGAATGAAACTAGCACATGCTAAGATTCCATGCTCTTAAATTGATCGCCAAAGACAAGTTTCCCATCCTAGACATTGATGACATGTTGGATGAGCTTCATGGTACCTAGCTCTTCACTAAACTATACCTTAACTCTAGGTATCACTAAACCAAAATGAACGAGGTAGACAATCCTAACACTACCTTATACATATATAAAGGACATTATTAGTTTTTGGTAATGCAATTTGGTCTTTGATATGGCCCATTCACTTTTTAGATCCACCTGAACAATATTTTTTGGCCCTTCTTGCACAACCTTGTGCTTGTATTGCTTGAGAATATTTTGATTTATAACAAGACCTAAGTGCCACATGTGGTACATGTTGATAAATCCCTACAACTACTCCAAGTGCACTTATGGTGCTTTTTAAGTGGAATACATAGGTCACATAGTCAATGGGATAGGAATGCAAGTGGGTGGTACGAAAATGTGGCAAGGAAAGATTGGCCATGCCCTAAAATTGTGAATAAATTATGTGGTTTATTAGCTCTTACTATTTACTAATGGAATCTTACACAAAATTATGATTGAATTGAAGCCCCATTAACTACCTCGCTTAATAAAAATGCCTTTGTGTGGAATGATGTAGGAAACACCATCCATGATTTTAAGGAAGTCATGTGCACTACTCCACTCTTGGTTGTGCACGAATTTACTAAGACTAGAGTCTTGTAATGTGATGCCTCTAGAGAAGTCTTAGGGAAATTTTGATGTTATAGATGCACTAGTTGGAATACAATAGTAAATAATTATGTGATCAAAACTTGGAAAAGTCCACCTATGTGAAATAAATGATGTCCATTCTTCATGTCATCTATACATGGAACATGCATCTCACTAGGAGGCACTTATAGATCACGAAAGACCACCATAGATTGAATTACACTTTGGACCAACAATTGTCATCACTGGAGTAGCACAAGTGGGTCACTAACATATTAGTATATGGTCATGAGATCATATATTATAAGGGAAAGGAGAATGTGGTTCTCAATGCTTTATCAATAGGAAGAGGAGGGTCCCTCTTTTCCTTATTTTTACTAGTACCATATTCAATTGCAAAGCTATGATGGGAATAGTTAGATACTGGAAAGGCAGTTGAACTCATTCAACTACTCGAGTACCTCAACCCCACTATAAGATAATGTTGACAACATGACACCTTACAATACAAAGGGTGTATTTTTCTAGTACAAAACTTTTCTTTAAAAGAACAAGTGTTAGCAAAATTGCATTCCTCTCCTACTGCATGTCACTCATGCTTTTAGAAAACATATGAACAAGCTAAGTGCTCCTTATTTTGCGAAGGAATGAAAAATGACATCCATACCTTTGTTGATGAATGTGAGACATGTCAAATAAATAAGGGATAAATAAGGGATAAACGATGAAGACTCATATGGAATTGTAGTTGTTATCGATCCCCACCAATATTTGGGTTGAAATTTCCATGGATACTATCATTAGTCTTCCAAAATACAACAAAAAAAAATCTTCATCAATTTAGTAGTTAATTGCCTAAAATATGATCACTTATATGCCTTAAAACACCCATTTACACCATGGATAGATGCCTAAGTCTTCAGTGATGAGATTTTTGAATTACAGGGCATGCATAATTTAGTTGTGATTAAACAGTATCCCACATTCACTTGCAAATTATGGTATATGGTATGATCCAAGTATGGAACTCGGCTCGTTGATCATAGTACACATTGAAAACACACTACAACAATCACACAGAGATATTTGGACACCAATAATGTATTTGTTATCAATAATCAAAAAAATTATGTCGATTACAATGCAGAGTCAATGCTTTGTTTCAGTTGGTTGTTAATAATTGATTTCACAACAAGTATGGGAATCATCAATAGCCTTAGACATCCTTAATCACTCAAGGGAAGTAGTATCAACCACCCCTTCTCCTTGTCTCAGTCCTTATTTAGAGCCTCCTTCACCACTTCAAATTCACACTCAATCTTACGCTAGAAGCCTTTGGGCATTTCCTTTGTATCCTGTCACTTGGAACCTCCTCAATGTATCCCATCACCTATTGTATTCAACAACTACCATAATCCCTACAACCTCCTCAATGTATCCTATCACTTGTGATATTCAAAAACTACCATAATTCCTGCAATAACTGCTACAACTACTCCACAGTTTCCTGGATTTATGTGCCTCAGCTTTTCTAGTCATTAATCTTTTGACCTTTCCATCATCGTGACTCTCAGTTGGACATTATTTCCCTATCGGTCATTCTTCTAAAGATTCATCCTCTATGTCGGTTTCAATATGAATTTCTCTTTAGTCGGTATGATCCCGAATGCTCCGAACTTACCTAGATCAACCCATCCTCGACTTATAATGATTTGCTAACTTGTTGTCAACCTTTCCCCATCGATCTTCTCTACTCTCTACCAGTCTCTCCCATGGTCTTTCGCTCAACTACATGGGCTTCAACTACACATCTATCCTCTTGTCTAGAGGTTGTCAACTCTCCTCCATATGACTTCTTTCATCAATCATTGACTAGAATTAGTAGGGCTCAATGCCCCTACATCAGTCTCCCTGGGTTGAAAATAAATACACCCCTAGTTCATTATCCTCTCAAACTCTTCTTATGAAATCTATGTCGCTTCTTCCAGACTCCTTTGTTTCTAATAGACCAAGTATTCCTTATTTTTTTGGCATCTTGTATGGCCATCTTCTCCCTCGTTGAGCACCTCAACAACTTCCTCCATCAGTCTGTCTAGTAATTGGTATTGTCACTCAACAATAGATTCACTCCCACTCATCGATCCTTCCTTGTACGTGTACCAGTCAACGATGTTGAACATCAATGATATGTCCAACTCTTCTAGAAGCTCCAATACATAAGCATTATTATAAATATTCTTCAATATCTTGCATAAACCAATCTTCTTCTACTTGAATTTTTTATATGTTCCCCTTAGGAACCTTCCCTTTCGAAGATGTGCATAGACTGAATCTCCCTCTCTGAATGATTGTAGTCGTATCTTTCGGTCAACCCTCAACTTATAACTGGTGTTACTCTTTTCCAACTGATTTCTCACCTTTCCATGCACTTCTTCCATGTGGTCATCAAGTGACTTAGCGCATGCACTCTTCTGCATCTTGATCAACAATTTCATCAAGTCGGTTACTCCATCTAGACTTCTCCCTTACACAATTTGGAATGGACTCTTTCCAATCAATCTATTCATCGAGTTTTTGTATATGAATTATGTTTATGTTAAAACATTTCACCATTGCTTTGGTCTATCGATAATCAAACATCTCAACTAATTTCCCAAGCTCCTGTTAATGACTTCGGTCTACATATGGTATGAAAAACTAAACTACAACCTTATATCCAACTTTTTCCATCAAGTTCTCTAGAAATTCCCCATGAATTCGATATCTCTATCCATATTTATTCTCTTTGGTAATCCACACAATTTGATTATTTCCTTGAAAATAAAAACAACAATACCTGTGGCATCACTTGTTTTCTTGTAGGGAATAACGTGTGCCATCTTTAAAAATATATCGACTACCACAAATATGAAGTTGTTACCATTTTGTTTCTTTGGAAATCCGAAAATAAAATCCATGCTTATATGCTCCCATGGAATTTTTGATACAGACAATGGTGTATATAGTCATGCATTTTGAATTTGTACCTTTGCATGTTGACATATTCTACACTATTGTATCCATTTCTTCACATTTGTCACCAATCCTATCCAATAATTATTTTCCTCAACCAACTCCTTGATATTTTTTATGCCAAAGTGACCTCCTAGTCCTCCATTGTTCAATTCCCTTATCAAATTTTCTCGAACTAATTCCCTTGAAATGCATAATTGATGACCTTTGAATAGGTATCCTTCCTAGATAAAATAATAAAAATATGGGGTTCTGTTAGCACTCCACGGTTCTCAACAAGCCTTTCATGCCGTACCAAGTATTCTTCGACTTCATAGTCGGCTTTCATTGACTCTAATCCATTTAACTCGACAGTCATCATGTACAACAATGCAACTCTTTGGCTCAACGCATAAGAAACTTTGTTCAGCTTCCCTAACTTATGCTTCAACGCAAAAGTGTAACTCTACAGGAACTCAACCCACTTCGTATGTTTTTAGTTCAACTTCGTCTGAGTGTTCAAATATTTCAAATCCTGATGGTTGGTGAACAAACAAAATTCCTTGGGAAATAGGTAATGTGTAATGAACAAATTAAATAATAAATAGAAATAGTAAATAATATTAATAAATAAATGAACTAAATAAATTAAATGAAGAGGCACTTTGTGAAAGGTGGAATCTCATCACCAAGGAAACCCTTGCATGGCTATTTATACAAATATCATTCTCATTGTAATATTAACTATTATCTTATCAAAAACATAGATTTTATATTTTATTATTCTTGGATTATTGTAACCTAGTTTATTTATGTTTTTTATTCAAACAAAGTTTCTTTGTTTCATTGGTATAAGAGCAAGTTCTGATCCAGCCTTTGCCGATCATCTTAGAGTTTCTCTAATTTAAAAGATCATTTTAATCAAAACTGGATTTTCTCCATTTAAGATTCATATTTTCTGAAACAACCTGTCCTCATACACTTTCACTTTTCCAAGCTACCATCCGCTTTCTCCATGACTTCCTTCCACCAGCGTCCACCCTGGGTACTCCTACCACATCCCAACACATGTGCCAAACCCTGCTCCCACATGTTCCCCATGCCCACACAACTACTCCCTNCACGCACCTCACATCCCCCTCCCCCCCCCCTTTTGTGAGCTCTCTCCTACACCCATGCTCACTCCAAACCATGGTCGCACACCCACTCCCGTGCACATTGCTCCTCCTCCCACCCATGCCCTCTGCACACATCGTCCACCACCCATGCCCATGCCCACCTGCTCCCACTTCTCCTCCTTTCTCCCACGTCCACGACTATTTTAATCTCACAGATCATAAAGGGTTACCAATAATACACATTTAAAAGCATACAAACACATCAGAGACAATAGACAAGAACGCAGATGTAAGAATATCGGATTATATTATAATAGAAGAGTCCATACAATACACAAAATTGAACCAAGTTCTCATCTGGCTCAACAGCCTAATATATATGATTTACAAAACAGTTACAAATAACTACCTGTCGGTTATGTCAATTGACATGATCTTAGGTGGCCGACCTAATCTCTAATTAGTCAGCCGATCAACTTAGTCGGCTAGTCGACTAGCTTCTCCAACATCTCCCCCACGAACAAAACTACTCTTTGTCCCGAAGAAACAAGGGAGGTACTCAAAAATTCTTTGGTTGTCTAAAGTAGTTATTTCTTTGTTTATCCTTTTATGGGCTGTGAAGTCTGATAGTTGGTCTTTTCTATACACAAACTTCCATAATTTCTTCTATTGTCACTGCCAGCTGATGTTGAAATTTTGTCCAACTTTGTAGTACTTTTTGGATGTCAATGGTTAATGTTGTAAGACTTGAGAGTGTCGACATCTTCTCTTGAATGGAAAGGTCTGCTATCCTTTCTATTTCAGGACCCATAAACTGGTCCTTCTCTGCTGCTGTCTCAAAAAGTCTTTTCATATTATCACTCGAGCTTCTGCAATTTGGTTGTTTCAACCACGATTTGATCTTCGATAGTGCTTCTTATGTGCTCTTCCTCTTCTCCAGTGCTTGGATTTCTTGCCGGGTCTGTCGGGTCTGCTAGAAGACTTGCCCATAATAAGCAGGCCAATCTTGTATTACTCCTTCTGTGATGACCGACTCCTCCATGTGATCTTGAAGCACTTTGTAAGATTCAGAGAAGGTTGTGTGTTGTTTCATTAGTAGTAGAGTTGTTTCTTCTTTTTGCTCTTCCCTTGTGTTTTACATTTGTGTCTATAGTGCCAACACCATGCTTTCAAACAGTTGATAATATTTCTCTAGAGGCTTGTTGGTGTTGACCTCTGATGGTCCTGGTATCATAGACTACGCAAGGTTTTGCCATTTTTTTAGGAACTCGACTTGTTCCCTTTCATTGTTGTCGAGCTCCTTGCGTCTATTCTGGCTCCTTGTCTTTGCTTCGATGGTCAGGGTTTCCAAGAGTTGTCCCAACTCTCCATCCCTCAGCTTTGTTGCATTGACTACAGTGGTCGACCCAAGTTGGCTGATGTGAACCATTATCGCTTGTGGTTGATGATCCCTCTTCTTTCTATCTCTCTTTCTCTTATGCTTTTGCTCTGCTTGTTGCTGTACTTGTGTACCTATAAGAGTCAGAATTTCTGGCAATGGGTTGTTGGTTGCCGGTCTGTAGTGGTTAGGGGAACTTCTGGTTGGGGTTGTGGTATGAGTGTTGTTGTTGGGTGTGTATCTAGGGGATTTTGTACAGAGGGTCCAGATACAGATGTTGTTGGTATTGATGGTTGCTGCAGAGGTGGTTCAGGTGCAACTGGTTTGGTTGCAGGTTCTGGGTTGGGGGGTGGTGGTGGTGATGGTGATGGTGAATGGCCGGGTGTGATTGGAGTGGTGGGTATGTGTTCGAGTGTCGGATTGTCGATTTGTGGGGGTGGACCTTCCAGGATGTCGGAGAACAATTCATCGATTTCTCGATTTATTTCTTCCATGTTCTCTTCTTCCGCATTTCTTGTCGGTTCATTGGTTGGTGGAGGGGGTTTAGGGTCGGTTGGGATGAAGGATGAGGTCCGGCTTGTGACAACTTGAGCTGCTTTGTCGGGGTTCCTTACAAATGTGGATGTTATTACTCCCATACACCTCGGTTTTTGGGGTATTCGGCTAGGTTGTGAAGGAGCAGGCTGTCGTGATCCACCAATTTCAAACAGAGGAATTTTGGTGGTGATCTTTTGTACAGAGGTGAGTAACTCAAGAAGTTTTTTTATGTACACCTGGAAGTCTCTGTCTCGGTCAAACCTCTCCTTCAAGGTGTCCGGCGTAGCATTCTTGCATATGTCGACCGGGCTTATTGAGGGTAGTTCTGGAAGTGTTTCCTGCGTGATTTTGGTCAGGGATGGGGGTGGGGGTGTAGACACTAAATCAACAACATTTTCGGTTGTTGAGGTATTTGTGCTCTTTACCTTTTTCAGCCGACCTTGCTATGCTCTTGCTTCAACAAATTTTTGGAATTGCGCTTCCATCGTAATTTTGCTTGCTACGGCGTCCTCTATGATATCGACTGCCGTGGCTATTAATTCGTCTTCATCTTCTAATGATTCTTCGATGATAAGCTTGCGCTTCCCCTTCCCCTGTTTATGTTCTTGAGTTTTTCTCCTTTTCCTTGAAGTTGATATTTCCTTTGATAGCTTACGGATGTTTTCTTTGGTTATAGCATACTCAGGGTTTTCAGTTTTGATGTCATCCCCTAGTCCTTTTCCTCCCCCTTATTGTTGAGTTGGGCCAACACTTTCTTCAGCTGGAGCGGTTACCTGTTGTTCTGTCTGTGCCCCTTCCCTTTGGGCAGTCGGCGGTATGATTGTAATTTGCAGTCGACCGGTGTCTTCTGCCGGTGTTTCCTCTGACACAAATGTGTCGATGTATAACCACATTTCATAATATTCTTCTTTTTCTTGGTCTATTAGTGGCTCCTCTATTGCTAGGGTTGCCTCCTTGGCTTTTGTTGGTATCGACAATTTTGTGCCAAACTATCGAGCTAACTCCCAGAAGATCTCTTCGATTGTTGGGTAGTAGTTGAGAGTCTTTGCTTTTTCCTTGGCACCCTACATGTACCAAACCATTGTATGGTCAAGTTTCAGCTGTATGTGCGAGGTTTTGGAAAAATTTGTCGGATGTTCTGGGGCAACCTCCATTTGGTTTTCTGGATTTTAAGCTATTAGAACTAGTTTTCCAACAACACCTTGCCATTTTCCAGTTCCTTCATTGTTCCAGTCTAGGAAAATGGTTTGAATCTCCACATATGGAATCTTGTGGGTTCTTGAAACTGCTTGTCCCCGACAGGGCACAAGTTGTACATCACTATCCATACTAAAAGGGACGGGAACCTTATAATCCCTCCTGACTCCTGGCATTTTTCATAGATTCTTTTGAGCATGTTGGTGACATACTCATCCCATCTGTAGATTTTCTCTATGTCGGTAATGGTATCCATTGCCTCAGCATATCTATTTTTAGGTCGCTTCCTCGACCTATGGGTGTAAGCCCCGTTGCTATGATTTTAGCCACAATTTGTGGTGTTTGGGCTTGTATCTGGATAATCATTATCCCTTTTGAGTTTTTTCCCGATGGTGACCCGGTTAGTTTCTCTACCAACCCTTCTTTTATGCCAACTGGTACTGGGTCACCTTGGTTGGAGGAACCAGTCAATTTGTGTATTACTTCGCCAGAGATCTCGACTGGCCTGTCGAAGTGGAATCTATCGTTGTGGTATCGGCTTATGATGAATTTAGTTGTTGTTTCCTTTGTACCTCCAAAACTTGCCATGAATGGTGTGTTCATGTAGTTCATGATAGTACTATGGTTTATCTTTTCTGCGGCTGGGGTTGGTTTCTTGTCGACATAGGCCCATTCCTTGATTTCACCCCATGTTTTTGCCCATGATGTCTCTTGAACCTTAGCGTTCTTTATGTTTCTTAGCATCCTAAATAATGGGGTCTCAACAGTTTGTAGTTCCTTAGTCTTGGTTGCAGCTCTGGTTTGTTTTGGTGCCATTTTGTCGAGTTTCTGTTCAACTTTACTTCAGGATTCTCGGTTCTGAGTTTTCTATTTTCTAAGTTTCTCTCTTTGTTTGAAATATTGTAAATGATCCTCTTGCGGTCTAGTATTTATAGGTGGTGCATTTGACGTTTTTTTCGATGGGTGTATTAATGGCGAAAGTGATGGTCCAGCACGATAACATGAATTTACGTTAATGGTGATTTGATTTTGGTGCTCGTAGTCATGAAGGCGTGATGTGACTTGCAGGGTTGTTAGTCGATGTCGATCATGTGAGCTATTGATGGTGGTATGTCGGTGGGTGTAATGTCGGCTGTCAAAGCGTTGATTTCTTGTCATCCTGTTGGATGGATATTGGTTCTATTTTGCTTTTTGGATTTTTTTTCAGATTTTTATAGTTCTTGTCTAACCATTATGGTCGTTATATGTTTTTTTCTTCTTTTTTTTTTGAACTTGTTTTAGTTTTTCTACCGCTTTAGTCAGGCACCATTAACAAGTTTCTGAATACTATGCCTTGTAATGTCCTTTGTTGGATTGATCCGTTGGCATAAATTTCTTCGACAACGTAGGGTCCCATCCATTCTGTATGTAATTTTTTGGGTTTCCCTTTTACTCGACTATTGTATAGTAATGCAAGGTCCCCTACCGACAAGTTTTTGTTTTTGATGTTGCGATCGTGCCATGCCTTCTGTTGTTGTTTCTAGATTTCTTGATGTTGTAAAGTGATCAGTCGGTGTTCTTCGAGCTTACTTAATTACATCAATCAATATTTCATTCCTTGTTCGACATCGATATGTAAAATATTTGCGATAATAGGTGTCTGTTGTCGAAAATGTAGTGGAACTAATGCTTCTTGTCCATAAACTAGTCGAAACGGTAATTGGTTGGTTGAGCGCTTGTATGATGTTCTGTACGCCCATAGTACTGCAGGTATATTTTTGTCCCAATTGTCTTTGTCGATGTTACATGTTTTTGTCAACCCTTTTGTTAGTGTTTTGTTGAATGCCTCAATTGCTCCATTCGACTGAGGGTGGTAACTTGTACTCCATCAATGGTCAATTTGGAATTGATATGTTAGTGTTTTAATAGTTTTATTAATAAAGTGTGACCCTTGGTCATTGAATAGGGTTATTGGACATCCAAACCTGGTAATGATATTTTCACAGATAAACTTAGCAGCTATCTCGTTGGAACATGTGTCGACTGGTTCTGCCTTTTCCCACTTGGTTACATACTCAACTGCAGTTATTATGTACCTTACTCCTGTTCTTTTTTCTGGTATGGGAAATGGTCCTATGAAGTCAATAGCCCAAATTTCAAATGTCAAACTTGGGTTTACTGATATCAAGGGCATTTATGTACTAGCCAGAGGTCGACCTAGACATTGACATCTATCACATTGGCTTACAAACTTTTTACAGTCTTTTTGAAGTGTCGGCCACCACAACCCTGATTGTTGGATTTTATTGGTAGTTGTGTCTGCTTGAAAATGTCCTCCCATAGGTCCATAATGTGCTTCATACATAATATTATTTCTTTCATGTTCTAATACACACCTTCTGAGGATGTCGTCCAAGCCCATTTTATATAAGAATCCATTTATGAGGCTATATGGTGCAGCTTTCATGGCTAAGATTTGTTTCTTCTTCATACTCATGCCTTCTGGTGCTTGTCCATCTTCTAAAAACTGAGCTATTTCCTCTAATTCTATCAGGACTGCTTCTATTCTGAATAAATGTGCATCTGGTAAGTCGTCTTCGACTCCTATCGGTTCCTCTCTTGTGTCAATTCGTGATAAGTGGTCGGGTCCGACATTTAACTTCCCTAGTCTAACAATGAATTCGAATTCGAATTCATGGAATAGAAGTAGCCATCGACAAATTCTCCCATGGTGTAAGGGTTTATTTACGATGTATTTTAGTGCTTGGTGGTCGGTATAAAGAATTTATAATAAACGGATTAGCTAGTAGGTAGTGTCGATACTTTTGTAGTGTGAAGAACATTCCTAATGCTTCTCTCTCTGTTGTTGAATAGTTTCTTTCTGCTTTTTTTAATTTTCTACTGCTGTAAACTATAGGGTAGTCCATTATGTTGTCTTCGAGTTAGGATTTCTCCTATTTCCAGACCTGATGTGTCGATGTGTACATGGAATTTGGTCGGCCAGTTTGGAAATCTTAGAATGGGTGCTTCGACTAGTTTTATTTTTAGCGTTTCAAATGATATGTTGCATTCTTTTGTCTAGTCAAACTCCTGGTCTTCTCTTAACAGTTCTTCTAGTGGGTATGTCATGTCTGAATAGTATCTTATGAATTTTCTATAATATCCTGTATGACCGAGTAGTACCCTGACTTGTTTTGGGTTCACTGGTGGTTTTAATTCAAAAATGATTTTTATTTTTGCGAAGTCGACCTTGATACCCTCTTTACAGACAATGTGTCCTAATAGTATCCCTATAGGGTTCAGAAATATGCACTTGTTGATGTTCAGAGATAGCTAGATTTGTCGGCATTGTTCCAACATGAGCCTTAGCCATTTGCAATGATCTTTTAGCGTAGAGCATATTGTCCAATCGTCGAAATATACTGCCATCATTTTGTAAATGTATTCCTGAAATGTTTTGACCACAATTCTTGAAAATACTGCAGGTGTGTTTTTAAGTAGAAAAGGCATAACCTTGTAAGCAAATGATCCAAATTCACATACAAATGTTGTCTTTTTCTAGTCTTCTTTGGCTATTGGTACTTGGTTATAACCTGAGAATCCATCTGTAAACGAGTAGCATTCATGTCCTGTGACCTCATTTAAGATTTCATCTGCATAAGGTGTTGGAAATGGGTCTGTTAGTGTAACTTTATCAAGTTCTCTGAAGTCGACACAGATCCTTAGCTTGGTTGGATCATGTTTCTTTGGTTGAACAACCATTGGACTTGCCCATTCTAATTGGTCAATAGGGTAGATAATTCCTGCTACAAGCATATTATCAATCCCCTTCTTGACTATCTCTTTGTATTTATGAGCTAGTTTATATGGTCTTTTCTTTACTGGTCGAACATTAGGTTTAATTTCAATTTTCATTTCACCCATTTCATGTACTAGACCTTTGAGATCCTTGTAGTCTCTAGAAAATACATCCTGGAATTCTTTTAGTAGGTTTACTATTTCTGTTGTTTGTTCTTCATTCCAGTAATCTCTGACTTTTTCTATTTTTGGTCGATCATCGGTTGATATGTTGACTTCTTTAGTTTTAACTTTAGCGTATAACCATTCAGGTGTTTTCATTTCATTGATTGGTCAACTCCCTTCTTTAAACTGTGAAAATGTAGAGGGAAAGTCTGCTGCAGTCATTCGGTCGGTGCCTTTTTTGTCGGTTGTCTTGACTTTGAGCGCTGTATGAATTTTTTTTGTCGTTTCGGCATGGTTTGATTTCCATCTAAAGCTTTTCCCTTCCAAATTTTCATTTTCCATCTGTAATCTTGTTGACTATGGTATTGTCCCGATTTGCATATTATTGCATTTTATTGTCGGTCAGTTGTATTTTAGGGTTTTGTTCTCTGTCGGTTCTACAAATGCCTTGATTTGTTTTGCATTTTCAATCAAGTTTTCATCTTGTGGTATAAAGCTGAAATCTTTGATAAAATTCTCTCTTAGTTCATGCCATAAGACTGTTTCACCTCAAGCCTCTTCCATTTTGTACCATTTGTTTGGCAATTTGGATAGCATCGATGGAAATAGGTTTGGCCATGTACATTCATCCTTATACCCAAGCCTTTTCCATTATTTTTCACATATTTTTATGTGGTTTTTTTGATCTTGTCCTTGGATGAACATAGGTATTTGGGCTTGATTGGTTAACTTTTACCCTCCAAATATTTCCATGAATAAGGTTGAAGTTGTTGTCCATGTCTGGAATCTTGATTGATGGGTATCCCACCATCTTGCAGCTTGTCCTATGAAAGTTTCCACTAGTCTTTTGAGTCGGCCATGTTCACCAATGTTCCTGGATACTTGTTCAATGTGCATAGCTGGTGATTCTCTTTCTTTATATCTTGGGACATGTGTGATAATTACATTTGTTGATTTCAGTGTAGGATATTCTCTAGTTTTCTTTTCAAATATTTTTGGGATGATGGACACCACGAAGCATTGTCAGATTGGTTTCTTCTGTACTTTTTGAATGGTCCAGCATCCTCTTGCTTATGTTTCATAGTTCTCGACTTCCCAATCATATAATTCTGCGTTTCAGTTGTATCCTACTGAATCTTGATTCCCTAAGTGAAGTTCACCATAGACATTAGGTTTTGTGTAGTCCTCATTGTTTTGTATCTGATATAGTTGTCAAATGTCGACTTCTTCATCTATAGGTTCTATCCAAGGCTCTCCTTGGGATGGATGGATAGGTACTATGACTTTTTTCCCATTCCCTTTTAGTTTTATCCTTTCTTTGTCTAAGGATATCGATGCCTTCATTTTTCTTCCCCAAGGTCAACCTACTAACACTTTGAAGGAGTTGGATCCTTCCTTAGGGTCAATCATTTTTAAATCGACTTTGGTTGATATTCCTTTTATTGTCGTGTCGACGTTTTTCCAGACTCCAATAGGTTCAATCAGGCCTTGGTCGGCTAATTGCAGGTATATCCCTGACTCGTATAGTCGAGGTCTACCCAATTGTTCCCAAGTATCGTGAGTCATAATGTTCACTTGTGATCCAAAGTCGAGAACAACTTGTCGTACATGGTATCCTTCAATTTCTAGGTCGACAAGTGGGTCAGCATCACTTTTATCTTTTTGTTTTAGGCTGCATATATTTTTTGTTTGTTTTTCTGTTTTATTGTTGTGTTTTATTTTATACAATAAGTCGATGAATTGGGATATCATTTTATCATTTTGTACTAAGTGTATTAATTCTTTTATTGTTCTTTGTCGATTATCATCAGCTTCTTCCTGTTGAGCAAATTCTCTAAATACATTCGTTGCGTCTTTATACAGTTGTTTTTGTTTAACTAGGTCAGGATAATCATTCTTTTCTTTTATTTTGCTTATTCATGGATTATCATCCCCAATTTTTGTCCCTTGTCAGGTTACTATATGCAAATTCTTTGTATTGATAATATCATGTTTCTGTATGCACGATAAGGCATTAACATTTTTCTTCTTATTGATTTTATCGATCATAGTAGGGAAATCCTCCAATGAGTGATCCCCTACTCCACAACTAGTACAAAATTTTAAGTCAGTTCTTTAATTATATGGATAGTCTGCATATCGGTGTCCTTCTTTGTAGCATGTGAAACATTGGATGGGCCGACGTGGTCGGTTGTCATGATTCCCAGAGAATTGACCTCGATCTCCATATCCTCCACGTCAGTTGTCGAACCTACGCTCATATCGAAGACCATCATACCTTTGATTATTTTGTTCATATTTAGAATTCTCGTTATTCTGTGCAACTGCGTTCGTCTGATAGACTACCTCGTAATTTTGTTGATTTTTTATGTTTAGGTGGTAGTCAATGGTGGTATGATTTTTAGTTTCACATATTGCACACCAAGATGCTTTTCCATTCTTCATGTTAAAAGGATAATCTTTTGTGGTGTGTTCTCCATGTTCTTAGCAGATGTCGCAAAAACACTTTGTTTGCACAAATTGAATGTCCTGTCGGCAGTTATATTTTGAATGTTCATCCATTGAGCATTTCATGCACCAGACATCCTGATTCTTAAGGTTTAGCTCTTTTAAGGATTTTCGCATGATCTCGAGCTGTTCTTCCAGTCTATTATCCGTGGGATATGTTGGGAAGTCTTCATCCATTTCCACGTGTAAGGCTTTAGTAAGCACATCTTCATATGTCTTGAATGTCTCCAAGCTTATATGCCACTGTATTTTCTGTGAAAGGCCTGCAAGAAACCACTAAATTAAAAATTGTTCATCAATTACATAATCGAGTTGGCTAAGAAGGTCTTTCCAGCGTTTGTCGTAGTCGCGGACAGATTCTGTTGGCTTTTGTGATGTTGTTTTTAATTTCTTAGCTGCCAGATGTTTTGCATCTGGGGTTTTAAAGAACAACAAAAATTGCGCTTTGATTTTTGCTTTAGTTGCTCGAGGGGTTCTTTCAGAAAAGGTCATATACCATGTTAATGCTCTTTTCCTCAAGGCACCAGCGAACTGCGCCATATTTCTATCTTCATATATGACTTGGTTTGCCTCCCATGTCGACTCGTAGACGAACCAATGTCATCTGGGATCTTTGTCACCCTCATATAGAGGGATATGCGCTAATCCATGACCCATCTCGAATTCGTTGTCGCTGTCTTCTTCAAGAGGTGGCGGCGGTGGGGGTAGTGGGATGTTTTGCTTATTTCTTTGTGCAAAACTATTGTCAATGAAACTCTCATTTTCGTCGGTTTTTTTATTTATCGTTTCTTCTCCGACAAGCAGTCGGTCAGGGTTGACTTCTTCTGTCGATGTCCAACTACAATTATTTGTCTGCATGTCTGATTTTTTTGTATTCTCCAAAGTTGTATTTGGTAGGGGGGGTGCTCCTTCGTGTGTCGGGTAAAGTAAGTGGATACTTTGGTTAGATGAGTACGCCTGAAGCGTGACCCAGTTTCCTTCTTTTGGTCGACGGATAAGTAGATGACTATCATTGTTTACCTTGTCGTCTAGTTGGCTCCATATACCAAAATCACCAGCTCTTAGTCTTAAATCCTCTTTGACAATGGCTTGCATCCTGGTACTCGGATTCGTTGCAGATAGAGGTCCTAACTCCTGGGAAAATTCTATTTGGAGAGCTTCATGCTACTCTATCCACAAATCTTCTTCCATGGGTGACGCTTCTTCATCGACGCCTCCTTCTTGTTAGTGATGACCTGACTCTGGAGGATTTCTTTCTTGGTTTGTTCCCCTAGTATTCATTCCTCTTTGCAGTGCTATAGCCCTTTCTCTTATTTCTTCCCTTCTTTGCAGCCTCTTCTCTCTCTCTATTTTCTGTAAATCCGTCATTACTTTATGTGACACTATCCGTTTGATTTACTTTTTAAGCCAACTTTTCATCGCTGGTGATGGTATCACTTTTAGTCGACTAGAATCCTCTCCACTTTACCCCAACATACGACTAGCTACCCTGCCATAGCCTACCTGACACTTTTAGAAATCTCGGATAGTTCTATTTACTTGCTTAGGAAATATCTCCACTCTCTTTTGGCAATGAATTTCTCCCACTTCTTTTGATTCTTCGCTCAGTTGGAATTTTGTGGCGGTTCGCGTAGTAATGGATGCGGTTCAACAATATGACCCACTCCTTTTTCTATCAGGAACTTGAACAACAAGTTCGGTAAGAAGCATAGGAACTACTCGATAAGGTCTGTATAGAATTTCTTCTAAATGGTCTCTACCGAAATTCTTTCTTCTATAGCTTTCTCCTCGCAGAAATCGTCGGTGATCTTTTCAAACCACTCCGACAGGTTTGTCCTTCCCCCTCAAATCAATTTCTCTAGCAGTTGTTGTTCTTTAGTTTCTTTCGGCTTTTTCATCTAGAAGTTTCTTCAAAAGCTAGGGTACCGATTCTACAAACTTCTCATGGGTTTCAGTAAAGAATCTTTCTTTTTCCTGAGCAGTCATTAATCTGTTTCTTCGTGCGTAATTTTGCAAATAATTTGCTATCTTGTGCTCCCACCAGTTCTTAATTTCCTGCTTTGATATCATCTGCTTGTATTCATCTCAGACATGTACTACCGGCAACGAAACCAATGTTGTAATCTCACAGATCACAAAGGGTTACCAATAATACACATTCAAAAGCATACAGACATATCAGAGACAAGAGACAAGAACACAGATGTAAGAATAACAAATTATATTATAATAGAAGAGTCCATACAATACACAGAACGGAACCAAGTTCTCATCTGGCTCAATAGCCTAATATATATGATTTACAAAACAGTTACAAATAACTACATGTCAGTTCTGTCAATCGACACGACCTTAGGTGGCCGACCTAATCTCTAATTAGTCGATCGATCGACTTAGTTAGCTAGTTGACTAGCTCCTCCAACAATGACCACGTTGCTCCCCTGCTGCGTCCCCCACTTTTGCTCCACACTCTCCCTGTCACCCATCCTCCTACTCCCTCCACTTCCACTCCCCACTCCTTTCCCTT
>LPNX010778158.1:253064-314584 GCA_001517045.1 Pseudotsuga menziesii | reverse complement strand
TATATATATATATGTATGTATGTATGTATGTATGTATGTATGTATGTATGTATGTATGTATGTATGTATATGTATATGTATATGTATTTGTATGTATGTATGTATATATTATTATTAATTAATTAATATATATATGTATGTATGTATGTATGTATGTATGTATGTATATGTATATGTATATGTATATGTATATGTATATGTATATGTATATGTATTTGTATGTATGTATGTATATATATATATATATATAAGAAAGTCCAAAACAAACTTTAAAACTTTAAAAAAAATAACTATTGTTATCATTAGAGTTTAATATTTAAATGTTGAACCACACAACTATATATAACATTATACCGGGTTGTTCACATAGATAATAATATATATATATATATATTGTTATTATTATAGATATAGTTATTATTTTTAATAATAACTATTGGGGGAAAATTCAAAGTCAAGAAGGATTCCTTCCAAAAACCAAAAGGGAAGAGGACAAAATCGAAGAAGTCAAAGTCAAAAGAAAACTATCCATTGTCATAGAAATCAAATTTAAGCAAGACAAAATCAAAGAATATATTAAAAAAGAGCAGAAATCAAGTCTAGGATTATATCGAAAAAATTATGGATTCCATTTAGAAATTCAAATTTTGGACTAAGTGTCCTTATTATGAAATGGAAATCCAATATCCGACATTTTTTAAGAATGGAAATCGTTCATGTCCAATATGTGGTAAATATTTTATTATGAAATACGAGCAAGGTAACTCACAGTTGCAATCATAGAAACTGGAAAGCAAATTAGGATACTACAAGGAAAACAATCAAAAATTACAAATTGAAAATGACAAGGAGAAGTATTTTAATGATTTAATAAATACCAAATTGAAAGATCCTATTTGGAAGTCCACCAAACAAACTAAGGAATTTGAGATTGCGAGAAATAAATTCGAAAAAGACATACAAGAACGAGATAAAGAGATCTCTCGTCTAAGATATCATAATTAGGAATTTTTGCTTCAAATCAAGAAGACGAAGGATAAAACACAGTGTAATCAAAAGTTAGAAGAAAATATTCAAGCTCTCCAGCAAAAATTACTGGGAAAAGACAAAAAATTCTCCCTCAAGAAGGTTAATCAAGAACTAGAGGAACAAATCGAGAAGTTAAAAAAAAAATAGCCACAAGACAAAAGGTTCGAGATGATTCCGAGTAATAGTAATATACAGGAGAACAAAGTAGCGCAAATCCAAATGGAAGCATCCAAAATTTCAAGAGAACACATTTAAGTTGAGGAAGAAGAAACACATACATATTTAGTCATCGACATAAATAAAAAGTAGTCAATCCAGCATAAAAACAAACAACAAGAACTCCTTATCGACATCCTAATTATAATCGTCATTTTGACCAACAACAGGGTCAAAATGAACATACACGAAAGAGTTATGATGTTAGAAAATCAAGAACATCAAAACAACATACTAAGCAACAAACAAAAAGACCCCTCCCACAAAATGATCAAATAGTCCTGATGAAGATAGATCTAGGATGGACCACCTCGGAGACAATGCAAAAGAAATTCTTTGGAATTCATAACTTGCATCATCTCTTTTCATCAAGTGTCGCAAGTACTAAACTAAAGGATCAAAATATGACATTACAATCAAAGAAACTAGACGTAAGCCTTGTCCTCAATAAAGCTTTGAGGAGAAAGATTCCTTTAAGGGGAAGGCAATGTGTTGAACAAATTAAATAATAAATAGCAATAGTAAATAATATTAATCAATAAATTAACTAAATAAATTAAATGAAGAGGCACCTTATGAAAGGTGGCGTCTCATCACCAAGGAAACCCTTGCATGGGTATCTATACAAATATCATTCTCATTGTAATATCAACTATTATCTTATCAAAAACATATATTTTATATTTTATTATTCATGGATTATTGTAACCTAGCTTATCTACGCTGGTTATTTCTATAAGAAACAAATTTTCTTTGTTTCATAATGTTTCCATTTCTTTAATGTTTGGACAATGGCATCAAAATCATGATCATAGACTAAATATTTATGCTTGGTGTCATCTAATTTTTCATCAAAAATGCAGTTGGTCATCCTTTCTGGCTCAAAATGGCTCCAATTATGGTTCCACTAGCATCACAGTCAACCAGAAATACATTGTCGAAGCTTAGGAGGGATAATACTGGTCGTTTTGTCACTTTTTGCTCCAACTTCTCATTTGGAGCTCGTGTTCTTTTAGTTCACTTAAATTCCCCTTTTTTCATGCACGCAATGAAAGGTTCACAGACCCGACTAAAATATTTAATGAACTTTTTGTAAAAGAAAGAAAGTTCGTGAAGACTTCTTACCACATCGGCCACTCCAAAATAGATTTGACCTTCTTGGGGTCCATCTTCAATCATTGGTCATAAATTATGAATCCAAAATATACTATTTCATCTTTCATGAAGAAACATTTCTCCAAATTCACCAACAACTTTTCCTCCACAATTCCCCTCATCTCTTCTCGCTTTATTCTTTTCTTATCTCTTAAACCCAATGGTCTTCCCTCTAATGGTATTTATTGTGAGCTTCTCTTATTCTTTCATGGACATTTGGTAATCTTTTCTGACTATTCTAAACCTTGATAGGATCAATTCATCTTGAATAACATGTTTTAGGCAATTCACATATCTATCCACTGTTTCTTCACCCTTATATGTATGTCCTAATATTATGGATAGTCTATATAATTCTTCAGTGACTTCTTGAAAAGTTAACTCCTTTTGTCTCAGGTTTTGTAGTTTCCTAAACAAAGAAATCTTATAGTCAGTGGGAAGGAACTTGTCCTTCAACTTGGTAACCATTTTGTCCCAAGTTTTAATTTTTATATTTTCCTTTATTTACTCTGTCATCCTATACATTGTCTCGCTACAATGAAAATGACCTTTTAACTTCAAAAAAACAACTTTTATCCTTTTAGGGTCTTCTATCTGCTCCATATCAAAATGTATTCCCATTTCTCTTATCTAGTATATCAACTCTTCAGGGTTTAGGCTCCCTGAGTAGGTGGTCACCTCCATCTTAGACCTACCTTTTATTTATGATAGAACCTTCAATAATTTGTCTTTTGGATCTTCTTTTTCTTCCTCATAAGAATTTTCTTCATCCTAAACCTCCACATCACTATGGTCAAGGGTTCCATCCACAATTCCCCTCTTTTGAGCATCCTTTATTGCAGCTCATTCTTCGGAATTCCCATGGTTTGGTTACATTCTTCGAATGTTTCTCTATTTATTGTCATGCATGTGTGTCGCCTTTTTCCTATACCACACACATTAATGCTCCTCTGAGCCATTTCTCCTTCAAATATACTACCTCAACCACTATATCCAACTGTAGTTGGATTCTCCACCACCTATGCAAATCTACCCAACTGCAGCTAGAGTTTCTTTCCATGTCCAATCATGTTTTCCAATTGTGATTGGGTCTTCACATGGGATACTTCCTATATAATACCAACTGATGCAAGGAAAGTAGGGAAGCCATGTCATTGATCATAATATATGGTGAAAACACACTAAAACACTCACACTGAGAGATTTGGAAACCAATATTTTATTTGTTATTGATAATTTAAACAAATTACATATGTTGGTTACAATGATAAGTCAATGCTCCATTTTAATCTATTTGTTAATGACTAATTTCACAAAAAGTATGGGCGTCAGTAGCAACCTTTGACAACCTTAATCGCTTGGGGACAAAAGTATCAAAAACCCCTTCTCCTTGTCTCGATCTCTATTTACAACCTCCTTCACTACTTCCTTTGCAGTTATGAGAATTAACTGCTTCACCTGCAACCTCCTCAATGTATCCTACCACTTAGTGTATTCAACAATCACCATAATTCCTGCAATAACCGCTTCTATTACTCTACAAATCCATGTCTTTATGTGCCTTAGCTTTTGTGGTCGGTTATCTCTTGACCTTTTTCATTGTGACTCTAGAATCCTCTCGATACTTCCTTTGCAGTTATCAGAATTAAATACTTCACCTGCAACCTCCTCAGTGTATCCTGCCACTTAGTGTATTCAACAATCACCATAATTCCTACAATAACCACTTATATAACTCTACAAATCCATGTCTTTATGTGCCTTAGCTTTTATGGTCGGTTATCTCTTGACCTTTTTCGTTGTGACTCTCGGTTCGACATTCTTTCCTCATTGTCCATTCCTTCGACACTTCCTCCTCTGTGATAGTTTCAATCTGACTTCCTCTTCAATTAGTATGCTCCCAACTTCTATGGACTTCAATAGCTCAACCCACCATCGAATTCTACCGACTTGATTACATATCAATGACCTTGCCTCGTCAACCTTCTCTGCTCTTGACCAGTCTCCCCTTGGTATTTCACTCAACTACATGGGCTTCAACTACCCATATCTCCTCTCATTTGGAGGTTGTTGAATCTCCTCCAAACAACTTTTGTTCTCTATCTTTGACTGGAATTATCAGGGCCCAATGCCCCATGCATCAGTAGGAGCTGTTTAAACTACAAGGCACACACTTGAAAATGAGCATGGCTTATCATCCCCAAACATATGGTAAAATGAATGTTCTTCATAAATTCTTGGAATCTTTTTTGTAAGGTTTTGCATCATATTGACAAGGCCAATGGAATAAGTGTATACCACTTTCCAAATGGTGGTACAATACCACTTATCATGGTGCTACCAAAATGTCACAATATGAAGTTGTTTATGGAAAAAAATCTCCCTCATCGCTTCATACTTTCCAAGAACATCCAGGGTTCAGAAAGTGGATTGCATGATTAACACCAAACAATACTATTCTTAATACACTTAAGAATTATTTGTCTTTAGCTCAAAATAGATTGAAGCAATAGGCAAATCAACATTGCTCTGAGTGTTATTTTAAAGAAGGGGTTCAAGTGTTTCTTAATATCATCCCTATATGAAAACATTTGTCAAACACAAGAGCCACCAAAGGCTGGCACCAAAGTTCTATGGACCATGTCAAATCATCCAACACATTAGAACTTGCCTACATATTGGCTCCCTTGGCCCACTCCAAGAGCCAACTCATCTTTCATGTGTCTTGTTTGAATAAGGTAATGGAGTCAAGTTGTTGAGTTCAAACCAACCTTGTAGAACTTAATGAATAAGACTTCACTTGGTTATAGTTGGAGGTAATACTAGCCACAAGAGAGCATCAATATGATATGCATAATATTCAAGAATCAATATAGTGGAAGAATATGAAACTAGAAGATGCCATCTAGGAACCAACAGCAATTTTATGATGGTTTCCACAACTCTAGCCTTGAGGGAAACACTGATTTTTTTTCAACCATGGGAACAACAACCTCCCAAGAGTATATCCAACATCCTGCAAGCTAGATATACCAATAACTTGTGACTTAGCCAGGGCTGAGATGTCTCGGTGGGGTCGTCTACCCTTCAAGCCTCACCACAGCAGGACAAATGAGCAACCCTAACCCCCACTAGTTTCGAACCCGTGACCTCCAGGGAGATAGCACATAACCATTAGGCCCACTCAGGTGCTCTAACACCGCTTTTGAAGGGGGGTGGGGAGGGGGATGTTAGGGCCCTACCCTAAACTCCCTACTTTAGGGTACTTAAAAGTGATTCAATTAATGTATGGCATCGTCTTATCTGAATAAGAAACACTAGGTAGTTTGTGTGTGATTACCCAATGTAAAAGGGTTATGTTTTCTAAATAAGGCCCACTAAGTGGTTAATACTCATCAATTATGTGACCATAAGTAGTTAAGGTTTTCCTAATGAGAAACTATTTCTAGAGGCGAATGACTATGCAATACTTTGTTAATTACTTTCAATGCATTAGAGTTTTGTTCATTTGGAAGTCCCCACTTGAAGAAACCCATGAAAATCATTTTCTTCTAGATTACTAATATAAGGGTTTATCTTCTTCAAGTCCAATACTCTTGTTTCTCTTGTTTTACTTTATGTAATTTATATTTCTCATCATTTACTACTTCAATTGATTAAGTACAATACATAAGGTCAAGGTCCTAGGTCAAGGTGATAAGTCAAGGAGTAGAGATAAGTGAGGAGGCTTATGGGTAGAAATAAGATGGTTCAAGAGGAGGGTCAAGCTTGAAGACAAAGATCAAAAATCTCACTAACATATTTTATTGAATTGTAAATATATAAATCATGAATGTTACGGAGAAAACTTCCTATGGTTTGGGGTGTACCACAACAGACAAAGAAACCACAGAAATCAATCCCTTCCCAATATGCAAGAGAAATAAAGCATCTAACACTAAAGGATCTCGAAACATACCTTATTCCGGATGGTTGATGTAGATCCTCGTTGAGCTTTTTCCAATCCCACTTGTGTTAACAATTTTCTCTCTCAACAATAGCAAACAAGACAAGCATGCTATGTAATGGTGTTAGACCTACTCTAACATATATAATCAATAATTTATAAGCAATTAAAAGCATCCATGGATTCAATATTCATTTAAATGCACATCATTGGATAGGAAAAGATATTTCTATTAATATAAATCAGAGATTACATGAATGAAAACCTCTGTTGGCACATCTGTGAACCGGAGAAACTGAGTCCTCTACCTGGGCCTCCACCACCTCAATCCTCCATCTCTTGATAGCAAGCTCACAAGCAAAGGAAAGCTTGGGAAGAACACCAAGTGCTCCAAGGGACAAAGGGATGCAGACTCAAGTATAAGCAAGCTACGACAACAATGGACTATAGTTTTCTTGCTCTTCAATTCTCCCCCTTCAATGTATCCAAAGGGTTCCTTATATAGTGCTTCATTGGGGTAATGGAAGGTCAAATCCAAGCAAACTCGAGGCATATGGAAGGCCAAGAGACAAGTGACTCAGATCCACATCAAGGAAAACTCCAAAAATATTTGGCCTTTTGCAGAAATCCCGATGTGTGCGAGTTTAAGGGTTATATCCACGTGTATACGTGAGAAAGGGTTTAAAAGTCGCGTACAGCAAATAATGAGTGTTTTTAGGGATGATCTTGGAAACATCAAAGGTACAAAAATGGTCCATGGGGTCCAAAGAGTCTGCAGAGGGACAGGGAAGGCCATAAATGTGTGATCTACCATGTGTGGTAAAATCAGCTATAAAAGATGCCCCCTAATGTGTGAGGTTAGAGGGGTGATATGATGGCCAAAATACATTATAAGTCCATCCCAGAAGTGGAGTGATGAAGAACCAGGTGGAAGAACCAGCCATCCAACAATATAGTACAAATATCTCTGCATACGATTGCAAATACATACAACAATCCCGAATACATAAGAGTATAATGGCCATGAATAGGCATGATATATGACATGTGTGGTCATCGCCACGTACAATATAGATAGATCAGAATATCCATGATGAACATATACAAATGACCAAGATCTCCATGAAAGCTGAAGATATCTGACATACACTGGAATCAAGTCACGAGAACTGAAATCTCATGAACACTGGCATGATCAAGGAGGTAGCATATCAGAAATGCCACCAATCTGGAAAGTCTTCTACATAATCCTCTACAAGTACATGTCCTACTATGTGAATAGAAGTGTCGAGGTTGAACATAGTAGTCCATCGTCTGATTACTGGTCATTGATGTATACCATTAACAGACGCGAGATCACCCACCGATAATAAAAATGGGAATCAAGGTACTAGAGTGCAATCTAACAAGTGCAAATAAATGTGTTGAGGTTGAACACTTGAAATAATCCATCGATCAGGGGACATTGATGTATTCCCAAAACTGTCAATGGCAAGAGAACCTACCACTAATGACTGTAAGTCTCAAGGCACTCAAATGACTCGAGACTCCTATCCCAGAATAAATGATCTGAGGTCGATGGGATGGAATCTGTTGGAAGGAGGGCATTAAGACATCCCCCATCATCCAACACAAGGTACTCAGCAAAGTTGTATAATGTGTAAGGACTCGATCATAATGTGGTCAAACCAGTACTAGTATCGAGAATGGCTGATATGCAAAGATAAGAAAACTGAGGAATGGCCGACAAAAGGTTCAACTTCCTTCGAACAAGAGAATAAAGGAAAATGGTGAGTGAATATAGGTAGTATAGACTCAATATACAAAATAGAGACATCTCTGTGACACAGGAGGCATCGACAGAGGCTCCATAGGGACTGGAAGCTTAACCAGTCGGTGGAGATAAACTCAAAGAAATGAGTACAGCTCCTAAAGTCAAACTCTTAACCCAACCAAGGAATGTGATATACAGTACTATGTTCGAAGGTGACATGACTCGACTGTTATCAAAGATAACATCTTTTCCTGTCCGTCTTTTTGGTTTTTTTATTTTTTTGGACTTTTTTAGATGTTTTGAAAATCTTGAAAAAGAATAAAAATGCTTTATAGTTACAAATCTAGGAGGAGATGAGTGTCAAGGGGTAAACAAACTAGTTCCAAGCAGTGGAACATACCTATGCTCAATGCAAGAAAATATGTGTAGGATAATGACACTCGGGAGAAAGTCTCCTCCCGGTTAAAAAATGGGGAATCAAGCTGCAAAAGATATATAAAATGGCTTTGCTTGGTTGGACATGAGACAAGCTCGGGCTATATGGCTAATAATCAAAGTCAAGGAAGCTGGCATAAGGCTCAATAAGGCAAGCAAAACTCATGATAATGCAATTACAACTTGACATAAGGGAGTCCAGGGGAAAAGGCCAGCAAAAATATCAAGAGGAGTATGAATCTCTTGCGCAAAGGCATAGCGATACTATACAAAGGACTCCCACACCCTAAAGGAAAAATGTCGACATGGGCACCAAATGCAAAAAATAAGCTAACTAGAGTACCCATGTATGGTCAAGCTCTACCATTCACATCTTGTCACTTCTAAAAGCAACAAGAAGGTTTCGTGACAAGATAGAATGGGTTCGTACCTAAGGTTTGAATGAAATGGTCATAAGGTCATGCAAAGTGCCAACGGATGTGAAACCTAACCTATATTCCAGTTTAGACATAATACCTGAAATAGGCACGAACAGGTCAAAACCATGGTCAAACTACGCTCAAAACGGACTCCTACATCATCAAATTAGTTCAAACAGTCCAAAATGGTCAGAAATGGTCAAAAACTATAAAAAGTGGGTAAAAATTTTCAAAACATTTCTATAAATAGTAAAAATTTAAAAATTCCATACCATTTGAAATTTTTACCCAACATAGTGCATTTGAGCTCAAAACTTTCGACGTGAATTCCAGGAGCATCATCCAACGAAATCCGACCCCGTTTGATCCAGGTAACTTCTCATGTCCTCCCCTTCCCATTTCATGTAATTTTTTTAAGTTTTCATGGTCCAATCAATTTTTTAGTCCATCTATAGTTGTGCGTTTCAGCCCATGTAGAAATCAGGGTTTTTTCCACGTATAGGCCTCACCATACACAGAAAAAACACCCAAACCTACGTGAATACATAGCTATTTTCAAAACAGTCGCGTATGAGGCTGCAAATAAGGTTTTCAAAGGCAAATGTTAATCAAAACTCTGGTTTTTTCTGCAAGATGGTGTTAGAGTGGAGGGAAAGAGAACATGGTGATGTGGAGGAGGTCGTGCAAGGTGATATTATGGCCCAACAAGCATTATGGGCATGTGGTTTGTATAAGTTTTGGTGTCTTGGCAACCTGAGGGCCAAACCAAGACTACTCCAACTACTAGTGGATTACTGGGATCCAGACATTGAGACTTTTCACATTGACGAGATGTCACTTAGCATTGAGGTTGAGGACATATACTTTATCACTGGTTTATCCTGACGAGGAGAGGTGGTAAGTCTCCGATCTCGTGGGCCAGGAGGTGGATTGACTATTGATGAGTAAATAGCTATGTACTTCTTTGCGGACATGGAAAAGGTTGGGAGTAAAATCCTGACAAACTCTATCCAGGTTCTGGGATTGAAGGCCATACTATTGGCATTAGGCAGGATAGTAGGATTAGCTTCACTCCACCAGGCCTCTCAGCCACTGATGTTCTATGCGGTGGAGTGTATGAGACCCACAGTGTATGACTGGAGCACAATGCTGTTGAGCAACATAAAACAACAGCTTAGTGACTTCAAAATGGGTAGGGTGCAGAACTTTGGTTTCAGAAGCATATTGAGCACATTCTTCTTTGAGCGGGTACCAGGGCTAAGCCCTAGAGTGGACACTCCTTCACACGGAGTTTGAGATCTAGCCCAACGACGTTGGGAAAATGTTATGCGCAGACTGGGTGGAGGTAGGGTGGTTAACCCCTACCCAACAGACTTCTTTCCATGGTGGCAGAGGCAGATCATCGCCATAGATGACTACCCTTATACAGGGATAGACTTCCATAGAGATTTGGACATGCCCCTACCACCAGAAGCGGCATATGGTGACATAAGTAACGAATCCCAAACCCACTTTTTAAGTTTTTTATATTATTTAATTTGTTTTTTTGTGTTTTTGATATATTGACTCAAAAGACATATTTTTGGTGTGACAACACATAGTGACAATCTGTCATGTGTACGCAGATGTAGGACCATGGTGACCAGATGGTTTCCCTCGTCATCGACAGAGGAAAAGGGGAGACAATATCATGGGTGTGGATGTGGAGCGGATGCTCCAAATCATTCACACAAAGTTTGTACGCTTGACGCACAGGGTACCCATGGCGCAAGTCAAGGACTTTCCTGAGGCTATGCAATGCCAGGTGGTTGGTGTACCACGAGCATGGGTTTGATTATTCCGACGGCTAGCTAGAGCTGTAGTGTGATACCATGATCAAAACCCCCCTCCTTTTCAGACTTAGAGACCTGAGAGTATTCCTTTTTGTGCAACCATATATTATGTTTTGGTGGCTCAGAAGCCCCAATTTTGTAATATGCCACTTATGTATTATGACGTCACTTTTTGGATATTAATGAAAAACTTTTATGATGATCAATTTTATTTATTTACATGTGTGCAAAAATGTATGTTTGTGATATGCTTGTGGTGTATGAAACAAATTCCAATCTAACACATAGTTAGCATATGAGTCAGCAACTTGATTAAAAATTCTTGGAACATGAATGTATGTTATATTCTCAAATTGTCGTTCTAGCAATCTCACACGTAAGAATCTTCGTAATAATATCGGATCCCTAATATGATACGAGCCATTAAGTTGTGAAACCACTAACTGCGAATCAAGATGTACCTCGAGAGAGAGAACACCATGTGAAATGGCATCATGCGATAACTCAATAACGGCACTATATTCAGCAACATTGTTCGAAGAAGGCCGTAAACATACACCTCCTGAAGACAATACTTGACCCATAGGAATATAAATCACCCAAGCAGCTGAAGCTGAGTTTTGAGTGTGACGGCTAGCACCATCGACGAATCCTATGTAAATGGAAGACTCCATCGACATCTTCCATAAGAAACATAATCTAATCAAAAAAACCGATCACCATAAGAAAACCTAACTATGCAATTCAAAAACTGTACAATAATATACAACAATCAGCCCTGGTTGAAGATCATGCATAGTATTTTTTAAGATAGAGCCCATTTCTAGGCTCTGCCAAGGTTGTCCCTTCATAATCCACTAGTTCATAGGTGCCCTTCTCTAACACACATTTGACCACGTAAGGACCATGCCACATGGGATTAAACTTCCCTGTCCCTAAGGGTTCTTTAGCTTGATCCCACAAAAGGACCAAATCACCTTCACTAAACTTCCTTGAACGGACAGAATTGTCATATTGGACCTTGATGCGATGCTTATTTACTTCTAGATCCACTAAGGCATCTCGACGCTGCTCATCAAGCTACTCTAAGTGGACCAAACGTTCTTCCAATGTGGAAGTGTCTGGTAAAATCTCTATAGCTAGCTTCACAGAATGGATTTCGCATTCGACCGGTAAGACAGACTCCACCCCATGTACAAGCTGATATGGAGAGAAATCAATGGTAGTCTTAACTGTGGTTCTATAGGCCCACAAAGCAGGATATAACATGATATGCCAATTCGTCTTGCTTTGTGCGATGGTTCGTTGGAGAATGGACTTAGTGATTTATTCATTGCTTCAACCTGTCCATTCGCATGAGGGTAATAAGATGAGGAGTGATCCTCCTCATACGCTAGCTTTGAAGCCAAATCTTCCATCATTTTATTCTAAAAGTGCCTACCATGGTCAGTGACAAGCTCTTTCGAAATGCCGAATCGAGTAATAATCTGGTTGAAAACGAAATGAACGGCTGTCTCACCGTCGAATTTAACCATGGGCATAGACTCTGCCCATTTTGTGAAATAATCGACAGCCACTATAGTGTGATGATGCCCCCTAGCCAAAGCTAGGTTGCAATCCATAAAGTCAAGCCCCCACTTGGTGAAGGGACCGACGGTGACAATAGGATGTAATGGGGCTGGATGCGAGTGCATATTGCGTGCAAACACCTGACAAGGGTGACACTTCTTGATCGCATTAACACAATCTTTGAATATCAACGGCCAAAAATATCCTGCTCTCAATATTTTTTGGGCTATAGAAAGCCCGGATAAATGACCAATAGACGCCCTTCCATGGTAATCATTCAGCGCAACCTCAACCTCCTCATGGGTTAAACAATGATGCAAAATGGAATCTAACACATGGTAGTACAAAGTGTTATCAACTATAAGGTAGTTTTTATCTACATGACATAATCGTCGTTGCTCATCCCGTGAAAGGTGAGTAGGGACCTTCAACGTTTGCAAATATATAATGATATCCCTGTACCACAGGTCCAAAGTTGAGATAAGGAAAATATGCTCATCGACAAATGTATCATCATAAACCTCTTCCTCCTCCAAACTTGGAAAATTAGATATGAGCTCCACAAAGATCAATGATTTCTTCAATTTCGTCGAAACGAATTCGACATCGAACTCTTGCAAAATAACAATCCATTCATTGTATTTTCCCCCAGTCATCCTTCTAGTGAGGACGAACTTAAACAGATTGATATGAGCTACAACCAAGGTTTGGCGAAGGAGAATGTAATGTCTCAATCTCTGAACCGCATGAACGGTGGCCAAGGCAAGCTTCTCCACATGGGAATAATGGATTTCCCCATCAATAAGGTTTCGACTCAAATAATATATGACATGCTCATGGAGCTCCTCATCCTCCTGAACCAAAACCATACCAACTGTCTCCATAGACGCGACCACATAAATCAAGAAATCACGGCTATAGTCAGGTGGACTAAGCATGGGGGCTGATGCTAAGGCTTGCTTAAGAGCATCAAAGGACTCCTAGGCTCGCTCATCCTAGTAAAAAGGAGTGTCCTTCTTTAAAATACGCATAAATCCTTTAGTCAAGTTGGCAAAATTAACTACGAATCTTTGAAAGAAATTTTCCATACCTTGCAAACACTGAAGGTGTCTAATATTACGTGACGGAGACAATTGAAGTATTTCCTCAAACCTTAAGGGATCGACTCTTATACCCTCCTTGGATACGATGAACCCTAGCAAGCGACCAACAAACACACAAAAGATGCACTTATGGGGATTTAAACACACTTGGTAATGGAGGAATCTTTCAAATACTAACCTCAAATGGTATGGATGACGCACTCTCAAACGAGAATGAGCAGCAAGGTCATCCAAATATACTTTGATAATTGTTTTGAGATCATGAAAAATTAAGGTCATAGCCTGCTGAAATGTAGCTCCGACGTTTTTAAGGATGAAAGGCATCTTCCGATATGCAAAAGTACCCCAAGGACAAATAAATGTGGTCTTATGTTGATCCTCGGGTTTGATCTGAATTTCATTATATCCGGAAAAACCATCCATAAAGGAGAATACCTCACTTCCTGCACACCCATCCAAAATATGATCAATAAATGGTGTAGGAAAATTATCCTTAGGACAAGCACGATTTAAATCACGGAAATCAGTGCATATATGGATCACTCCCTGCTTCTTATCAACATGAACGGGATTTGAAACCCACTCCCTCAGGGGAATGGCAAATAAAACCAGATTTTAATAGTTTCTCTATCTCAGCCTTAATGGCGGGTGCTTTTCTAGGATTCACCGCACGCAAACATTGTCGAATGGCTTCGCATTTGAATAGGTCTTAATCTCATGTTTGACAATAAGAGGGTCAATACCTGGAATTTCCTCATATGACCAAGCAAAGATGTCACAAAACTTTTTAAATAGCTCGGTATACTCCTTGATCTCATTAGGGGAACAACCCGCCCCAATGTCGACGATCTCAACTTTGCCAAGATCGCAAGAAATATTGATAGGAATAGTTGGTGATAAATTTGCCATGTTACCATCAGCCATTTGACCAGGAGAGCTCAATGGAACCACGGTACTACCAATCTTCTCGCTAAGAATCTCCCTAAAGTCATCACACGCCATACGGTCGAGTTTAGGAAGAAAATATGATTGATGATGTAACTCTTCCCAAGGTGTGTCAACCCCAGACATGGCGTTAATAATGGCTTCATTCGATGGAAAAACAACGTCAAGGCAATCATGTGCATGAGAGGACTCAACTACGCATGTAGGCAGCACATATGGGTCCTCCTCCTATGTCCATGAAGAGGAAGGACTAGGCTCTGCAACTTGATCAAGATTTGCTTGATATGCTACCATCGTTGCAAGAAACGGCACATCTATTTTGATAGGTCCAATCGAAGGACTTGGTGAAGGAAGAATCCAAGGATCTTCCATATGGGTAGTGCGAAAAGACAACGAATTCAACAAGGATGAAGCCCCACCAAAACTATATCCAATCATAAGAATGGGCGCAGGACATCTAAAGGTTCCCATAAGAGACAGATACATACCCACACCCACACTCCCAGTTGCCGGCTGAAAATGATCGATAACCGGGATAGAAGTTCCTGATGATGCATTAATATTCGAATTATGGAATGACATCTGATCAATCGTAACAATCTCCCCATTAAATGGAAATCATATCACTCGAAAGAGAGAAGAGACTACGGCTTGCATACTATACATCCAATTCTGGCCCAGCAAAAGATTGTAGTCAAGGGGTGCATCAACCACCTCGACCTCAATCGCAACGGTCTTCCCTCCCAATTGGACCTTAAGAGAAGGAATAATCCCGTGTGGCCAAAATGATCTACCATCGAAAATTGTCAACATAGTAGCCGAATGAGACAACTTGGGAGAACCCAAACCCTTCCAACATGACAAAGACATCACGGAAGAAGCAATGTCTTCATCAACGATAGTGTGTTTGACGGTCATATTAAGACACTCTACATGAATCAAAAGAGACATGTAGTAATGCAAGTGAGGCTGTATTCCCATGGTTTCAAATTTGATAATGGAAGAAGAGTTATCATCTTTAACCCCAAGAGAAGAAAGCAAGGCTCTCCTTTGTGGAGGACAAGTCTGAAGTACTTCAAGCGCAGACGTCGCACAAAGATTTTGGCCCAAATCCTCGACAACGGGATAGTTTTAGGCGGCTCGGGCATTAGGATTGTGCCCTGAACGCTTTAGGACTCCTTTAGGAATACGAGGTGGAATTTCAGGTTTATCCATAGGTTTTTCGATACGCAAAGGGCTCTCGGGTGGAGCGGGTTCCTTTCCAAGGTCCGGTTGTGACGAACCATAATCCTTCGCACAAGTCACAACCTTAGCAGCATGCACCATGTTGATGCAATCGTGACCAGTATTGGCCTTCAGTGGATTTTGATCTCCACTCGATGCACAAGGAGGATCAATGGTCCTCGAGTTCATATTTTGATTGTTAGGTAAAGGACTAGTTAGCACGGCTAGGCCCTGTTCTATGAACCTCAAGGCATCTTCCATACGAGGGCACAAGTGAGTGAGGTGGTCCTCCTTACATAACTTGAAAGGAAACTTTACCTTACATTTAGTCTGCTTGTCCCCCCCCAGCATTACGAGCGTTCTTGTCATTATAATTAGCATTTTCGTTCTTATTCCCACCCTTACGATTATTCTTCCCTTTTTTCTTATTCCTTCTAGGCTGATGGTTGCCCTTCGGGTCTGACGATTGCACAGAAAGTACACTCACCGATTGGGTAGGTTGAGACGAATCCATGGCTTGTCCCGATGCAGATTGATTAATTGACAATTGGTTCACTTGTTTCACAACATAATCCAAAGGTTTGGTACTTGTAGAGCCCACAATTCGATCGGCATGTGGCCCAGGATTAACCTTGGGATCGAAACTAGATCACGGAGAATTAGGTATAATCTCATACAAAATTCCGGATTGAGCATAGATCAAATCCAACTCTTGTGCCCTAAAGATTTCTTGTTCCTAGTTTTGGACCCTAGATGTAGAAACATCCTTCGCGATGCAAGGTAACAAGGACTTGAGGAACCACACAAGGAGAAATTCTGGTGGTATAAAGGCTTTAATCAATCGCTTCCGTCTACGCCACTCTTGAATATGATCCAAGATATGTGTGGCTTTGTCTTGTCAAAATGTCGACAAGAGTTCGGTACCAATGTCGAAACGTACGGGTAGCTGAAATTGATTGAGGAAATTCATGGAAAGGTCATCAAATAAAGCATATGCCCCCTTGGTAACTCTATATACCATTTTGCTGCAAGCTCGGTGAGGGTGCGTTGAAATAACCTCACATGGATTGAATCGTCATGTAGGGAATTGGAAGAGCACCAAAGGTGAAAAGTAGTGACATGCTCACTAGGATCTTCTCCAACTTTACCCTCGAACTTGGGAATGTCCGAAAGAATCTTGTTAGGGATGGCCGGCCAGCCTGGGTCATGACATACCAGATCGTTCATAAGTCTCAGATAAGTCAGGTAAGTTCAATGTTGCAAGGAAACGGAGCCTAGGTTGAGCCGGTCTATGCCACGCTCCCTGATAATTCTAGTTCATGTAAGGTTGATTGCTATAAATACCATGGCCTTGGCCATAATAACCTCCTCCCGTTTGACCCGTATAGGGCTGCATGGATGCATTGTGATGACGGGTACCTTGATTATGCCATGCTACAAAGCCATAATTGGAAGAGTAAGCAGGTTGTTGATACCCGTACCCATAGGGTTGATAGTCTTGTCCATACTGCGGTCCATAAGACTGTCCATGAGAAGCTCCATAAGGTGTCCCATGGGATTTCCCATGAGAATGTCCATAGTTAGGGATATGGGGAACTCCTTGAGATGGAACATAAGGTGATCCAGAAACAGGGATATGACCTCTCGACACAATAGTAGGTACTTTTTGACTCTGAGATACTACCGTGCGAGCAGTCGCAGCATGAACATGGCTAGTAGCGATATTCCAGCCCGAAGGACCACGTGAATGATGGGGAGGAAGGGTTGTCAAAAATGCATTTGAAGGAGTAGGGTTCAAGGAAAAAGGGACATGTGAAGGAATGTAAGTTGTGTTCCCAATGTTCACTCATCTCGGTTCTGGTATTTGCATAGGATTACTAACACTAGGTCTAGGATGGACATGTGAGGTTGCTTCCACCACTGGGATGGAAGGTGTAATGTGACTAATGCTCCCAAATCTCTCCACATGGAAAGGAATAGGAGTGCCCCCAGGCGTAGTGCTAGGTTCAAATTTCAACTCGACATGATGTGTCGGATCGGGTGCAGGGATGTTAGGCATGCCATAATGAACATGACTAGTGCTTGTGGGTTCATAATGAGTCTCGTCGCCTGGAAACCAATACCGGCGACATGTGAATGAGGAATCATAACCAGATTGTGAAGGTATTTTTGGTGAAGGATCATATACAAAAGTAGGATCTTCCTCCCCAACCTCATGAGGTGGAGAGGACATCTCTGGAATCTCATCCTCATGATCTCCCATAGTGTGTGAATCAAAGTGAGAAGTAGTCCACCATGACTGTCTGTTTCTCTCTCCCAAAGGAGGAGGATACGTGGAAGTCCTACTAAACGATGAGAATGACTTGATATAATTACGCAAACCCTAGGAAAACTAGCGTGCACAGAGCATACACCTATAAAATGTAAAGCCAAATCATAAGCAAACAAGGGTAGGATATATGAGCTCCTGAATGAAGCAGGTATGTCTCGCCTAGGAGAGGCTTGAGACTCCCATACACAACAAGCAGAGGTTCATAACCAATTATAGTGGTCCTTAGCTTCAACGCATATAGTGATTGTGTTGTCTGACCCCTACCTAGCAAAGAAACCTGCAAAATAACCTCTGCGAAGTACCCCCTTGATAACCTAGGTAAGGAAAATAAGGTCACCTCAATATGATCAATGCTCATGCAGATAGTCGCAGGCAGGATTGACCGTATGGGAAGGGTAGCAAATCTTGAAACTCTCGAAAGAGCCCCAAGATACGAATACAATCCTAGAAATATCTTCGATGCTTCTCAGTCACAACCAGGGGTCATCCCAATCATAACCGCTCACGCTGCCTCATGCTTAACTCCCTTGTAAGAGGAGGATCCTGAGAACAGTAATTATATAAAGGAATTTCACACTCACCTGGACAAACACATAAATGTTTCGTTTAGTTGGAGAATTTACTCACAATGAACTATTTCAAGACCCTAAAACCTAGTCTTGTTGGTGCACCCTATAAAAGAAAAGAGTGTAATTCATTTTATTATGCGTTGATTTTAATTGACTTATTACTCAAAGGGAAAATGGTCGTGCAACTAATGATGTTATGACGCAACAAGAAGTAAAATGCACATCTAACAATCAATGCAAATGCACTGTGTCAAATGAAGAATGGGGTATGCTACTATGTGAAGTGCAAAATTTTTCCTTCAAATGAATATGCAATCATTCCTATATGAAAATCTAACTAATATTCTCCAAGCAATCCTAATGCAAGTACCATGCTAATGCAAACAATGCATAATGAAGCAAAAAGCAAATGTTTTTGTACTTTTTGAATTAAATGAGATAAAAAGCAAAAGTATGACTCTACCACCCTTAGACTCTGCAAGCACTATCAGATAGCACCCAAGCGAAGCACCAAGTCAAAAGAGACCTAATGCACTAATTCCAAAACAAAAAAATAGAAAATGAAATAACAAGAACATTTTCAAAAATTTAAACTAACAAGCGTCTCTCGTCAGAAACAGGGGTGTATACAGACTCCAGAAGCATCCAAGAAGACTCAGCAGTAATCCAAAATCACCCAGCAACACTTAATATTCCCCAAAAAGGCAAAAATCAAGGCATACGCGACTGTTCTCAGTAAATCCATGTATATACGCAACTATTCTAGGAAAACCCGTGTGTACACGTGATTGTGAAAGAAAAACCCACGTAAAGGAAGAAAAAGAGATAAAAAGAAGGCAAAAAGACAAGCTGAGACAAAATTTACTCCTATAAGACACTACTAGGAAAACATGCCCCCAGACCTGACTCAGAAACAGAGAAATCAGAGCAATTCAAGAACATTGAATGCCGACAAAACCCCCCAAAGGAAATGACTAGGAACTCCCCAGTATGGTCGCCAATTCTGTTACGGAGAAAACTTCCTATGGCTTGGGGTGTACCACAACAGACAAAGAAACCACAAAAATCAATCCCTTCCCAGTAAAGGATCTCGAAACATACCTTATTCTGGATGGTTGATGTAGATCCCTGTTGAGCTTTTTCCAATCCCGCTTGTGTTAACAATTTGTTCTCTCAACAACATCAAACAAGACAAGCATGCTATATAATGGTGTTAGACCTACTCTAGCATATATAATCAATGATGTATAAGCAATTAAAAGCATCCATGGATTCAATATTCATTTAAATGCACATCATTAGATAGGAAAAGATATTTCTATTAATATAAATAAGAGATTACATGAATGACAACCTCTAAGGCATCTCTGCGAACCGGAGAAACTGAGTCCTCCAGCTGGGCCTCCACCACCTCAATCCTCCATCTCTCGATAGCAAGCTCACAAGCAAAGGCAAGATTGGGAAGAACACCAAGTGCTCCAAGGGACAAAGGGATGCAGACTCAAGTATAAGCAAGATATGACAACAATGGACTATAGTTTTCTTGCTCTTCAATTCCCCCCCTTCAATGTATCCAAAGGGTTCCTTATATAGTGCTTCACTGGGGTATTGGAAGGTCAAATCTGAGAAATCTCAAGGCATATGGAAGTCCAGGAGACAAGTGACTCAGGTCCACATCAAGGAAAACTCCAAAAATATTTGGCCTTTTGCACACATCCCGATGTACGCGGGTTTAAGGGTTATATCCGCGTGTATATGCGAGAAAGGGTTTAAAAGTCGCATACGACAAATAATGAGTGTTTTTAGGGATGATCTTGGAAACATCAAAGGTACAAAAATTGTCCATGGGGTCCAAAGAGTCTGCAGAGGGACAAGGAAGGCCATAAATGTGTGATCTACCATGTGTGGTAAAATCAGCTGTAACAATGAAAATAAGTAAAACCATGCACAAACCTTTATGTGTGTGAATGTATTGTAGATTTTTATTTATTTTTAAATGTAATAGTTTCTAATCCATAGTGTTGGCCATTTTACATTGTGTCTACAATGTGCATATTATTTTACCTAAGTTTAACCTGTTGCATACCCCTTCCATGCTATCGACACTTTTGATATCTAAAAGTTGCAACTTTTTTATCTACACAATAACCTCAATATTGACACTTCCTCATCATTTATCACTATATTTGATCTTAATGTCTTTAAAATGGAGATTCATAAAAAAACATATTTGATCTTATTTTTTTAAAAATAGATATTCATAAAAAAATTATGAAAAAGATTCACATAACGTATTCAAGGCATACTGGTAATAAATTATTAACAAGCTAAATTAAAAGAGCTGAAAAATGCTGAGCGGCATGGCCTGCTGCTAGGGTTTTGTGCCTGTTAGAGGTCGTTTCGTGGGTTGGGTATTCACTTTCGATCATGTATCAGCTCCTTTTGGGCATGTTATAGGTATATTCGTGGGTTGGGCTGCCGCTTAACTCATCATGAGTGTGGCCGCTATTGGCATTGGGCTGATGTCGCAGGATGATGATGCTGATGCCTTTCGCAAGCTAATATCAGGCGCCTCCTTCAAACCATCCATGTCCCCCATTCCAAAGTTCGTTAAAAATCTTGATGAAATCCCTATTATAGATATTCCTCCTCAGCAACCCATGCACATCATGGTTTCTTTGGTTGATCAGGCCCTGGTGGGTCAGTTCACAGGGCTCTATCCCTCCCCCAAGACCACTGATAATTGGATCCAGAAAAAATGGAGTAATAGTGTCACTTGTTATGCGGTGGGGAGGTGATTTTCCCTATTTGAGTTCATCTCCAAGGAGGATCACGATCTAATCTTTCGTAATGGTCCCTACTTCATGGGCCCTCAAGGGATTTATCTCAATCGATGGACTCCTGACTTCGATCTGGCTATTGACGTTCCCAAAGTTGTTTCGCTTTGGGTACGTATACCTAATCTGTCGATCCATTGCTAGACCCTCTCCTCCCTGCAAACCATTGGGGATAAGTTAGGAAGATACATCAAAAAAGCAAACCCTAAATAAAAATATTCTTGTGCTAGACTGATCAGTGTGGAAGTTGACCTAGAAGATGGTCTCCCGAAGGCCATTAAGCTTGCAGTCAGAGAATGGCACCACTTTCAAAAACTTCACTACGAGCAGTTACCCTTCAAATGTCGTCATTTTCATTATTATGGGAACTTTCAAAAGAACTATCTGAATTTCTTTTTAGAACAAACAGAACGTGAAGTAAAGGAAGGTTGGACCAAATCTAAGAGATCCAAAATGAACACCGGGAAAGCTAACATAAAAGAAATGAGGAATGGAGGTATGAATATTCTTAGGAGAAAGGATGTGTCTCAGAAATCTATCCCAGAGACTAGAAATCAATTCGAAGAAATGTAGAACAACATAGAAGAGACCCGAAATTATCCTGAAGCAAATCATGAAGGAGAAAGTTCGGGAAAAAACCCAGCTGCCTCCAGCCCTAGATCCAATGGTGGTGAGGGATCTTCGGAGGCCCATCCCTCTCTGAGCCACTCTACTCCATTAAATCATGAATCTAAAGGTTAGGAATTGGAAGAAGAGGATGGGTAAATCCACCCTGACCTTCTCATAGTAACAAAAGCTAAAAGAGTCAGGAAAACCGAAAAGGAAAGACGTGATGAGGCCACTTATAGAGACAAACTTCTAAGATCCCAAGCTACTCTCGACGTCATGATGAACCCTAGAATAAACAAACAGAAAGGACCACCCTCTAAAGGGGGCTCCCACCCACCCAAAGGTAAATAATGAAGCTAGTCTCCTGGAACTGCAGGGGGTTAAGGAGCAACAAAAAGATTGAAGCAATGAAAGACCTCATGTAGATCTCCAATCCCAATGTACTACTGGTCCAGGAGCCAAAACTGGAGGATATGCATTTCCTCCAAGCCTCACATTTTTTCTAGAATAACAGTGAAGGTTTAGTGGTTAACGCCAGGGGGGCTTCTGGGGGTGTTGGTTTGCTTTGGAAACCCTCCTCCTTTGACCTTATTCATTCACAAGTCAGATTATAATGGATCTTCTCGAGTCTCGGGCATAAATACTCCGGTCACTAGGTAAGTATCCTTAATGTTTATATTCCTTATTTATGCTCTGAAAAGAAAGCCTTCTAGCAAAGCATTCAGGATATAATTTCCTCCCTTCAGCCTAAAAACCGCAATTTGGTTGGTGTTCTTAACATAACTCTTTCAGTGAAAGAACAAAAAGGGGGATCCATCGTGAGAGACCCATTGAGTGAAACAGTGGAGCACCTTATGAGTAACTGGGATTTGAAAGACGTCAAGCCGACCAGGGGGGCCTTCACTTAGTCCAATTGCAGATTGGGATCAAGTCATATCACTGCTAGACTGGACAGATTCGACATCCAAAACTCTCTGCTCCTTCTTGGCTTCAGAGCTGAATCAACCATTCTTCCCTTTAGCATGTCATATCATAAACCCATTCAATTGGAACTTCTGGAGGAGAAAAATTTGGGCCCCATTCCTTTCAATTTTAGCCCTCTTTGGATCAAGGAATATGGGTTGCTTGATCTAGTTCATTCAACCTGGAATAGGCCAGTTATGGGTTCCCCCTTCTACATTTGGGAGGATAAATTGAGGAGGTTAAAAGTGGCCCTAAAGAAATGGGAAAAAAATATGAAATCCCTGATATCACAAAGAATTGAAGCTCAAGAGAATATGGATCAGCATTAGAGGTGGCAGGAGGATCAGCCTATGGATGTAAACATCCCGGAAAAAGAAACCTCCCTTCATTGGGCCCTCCACACCACCTGTAGAACTGAAGAGGAATACTGGAGGAAAAAAGTGTGAACCCTCTGGCTCTTGGCAGGTGATAGAAACACTAGTTTCTTTCACAAGCAAGCAGAGGGCCACAAGCATTTCATGGTGGTAAAAGAGATCCACTCTAATGGTTATTTAGTCCAAGATTTTGAAGAAATCAAACAAATAGCTCATGATCATTTAAAAAATATTTATACTGAAAACAACCATCTAGGTTCGCCCCCTCCCTCTCCTATCCTTAACCCAATACCTTCCTCCATCAGCCTAGCCACTAATGAGTTCCTAATAAGCCCTGTCTCCAAAAAAGAAATTAAAAAATCCCTATCCAGTATGCATCATGACAAAGCTCCTGGGCCAGATGGCTTCACAACCAGGTTCATTAAATTTTGCTAGAAAATTGTGAAGAGTGATCTCCTTAAACTTGTTCTAAAATCCCAATCCTGCAACAAAATAGGGGGCAACACCAACTCTGCCTTCCTAGCCCTTATTCCCAAAGAGAAAGGAGCAACGTCTTTTGAAAGGTTCAAACCCATTTCCGTCTGCAACATTGGTTATAAAATCATAACCAAAATCATAGCCAGTCATATCAAAAACCTGTTGCCTTCCATTATTCCTGAGAATCAAGGAGGTTTCACCAAAGGAAGACATATAGAAGACAACATCATCCTTGTACAAGAAGCAATCCATTCCAATGTCCAGCAAAAAGAAAAAGGTATGATTGTCAAATTAGATCTTGCTAATGCCTTTGATAGAGTTCGGCATGAGTTCTTGTTTCAAGTCCTTCACAAGTTTTCCTTTGACTCGCGCTTTATTAATTGGGTCCAAGCTTCTATCAGTAATCCTTGGATTTCCCCCTTGGTTAACGGGCGGGCGGTGGGGTTCTTCCAATCCACCAGGGGTCTTCGACCTCTATCCTCTCTTCTCTATGCTATTCAAGCCTCTGCTCTTAGATTTTAGTTATCTCAAATCCAAGGGAACAATCACCTTATTGGGCTTCGAATTGCTCATGAGGTTAAGGACATAAACCACGCTCAGTTTGCTGATGACACTATTCTCCTTGGGTTGCAAGCACCCATTCAGCTAAAAAATCCAAGCATGATCTGGATCTTTACCAAGCTACCTCAGGAAGCAAGATCAACTATGCGAAAAGTTAGATTTATGGATGGAACTACAATCCCAGAGAGATGTTGGAAATTTCCAGAATCCTCGGTATTGAAGGAAAAACTCACTGGGAAGACTTCAAATATCTTAGCATCCCCATATTCAAAGCCACTCCAAAGTCAACCAATTAGCTTCCCATTGTTGATTCAATTAAGGCTAGAGTCAACTTGTGGGGTGCTTCATGGCTTAACCCAGTAGGGAAGGTGGTCCTCATCAAAGCTGTCCTCTCCAATATTCCTATTTATTAATGCTCCATTCTCTTGGCCCCCAAAGGAATCATTTCTCTTATAGAAAAATTCTCAGAAGCTTCCTCTGGAATGGAGGAAAATAGACAGGGAAAAAGTTGCCCCTGGTAAGCTAGGGAGAAATCTCCAAACCGCTACTTGAAGGTGGGCTTCATTTGAGAGATATAAGAAGCCAAAATATCGCTCTTGGAGAAAAAATTATTTGGAAAATTGTTTTAGGAAAAGTCTCCTAGTGCAAAAGAGCTCTTTGGAAAAAAATACTTTATGGGGTCTTGCTTGAGGTTTCTTGACAACCCCCCGATGTCTAGGAAATGCTCTCCCATCTACACTACCTGTCTCAAATCTTTAAGTCTCATCTCGACTACACTTCACTGGATTCATGGAAATGGGAAACATATCAACATTGGGATGATTCCATAATGGGAATGCTACCAATCGGTCAAAACCTGGGCATGGCTTAGCTGAAAAATTTCCTGCACGCTCAGTATCTTTCCACCATCTGGAGCATCTCAATTTGGGATAATAATCACACCAACTCTTGGAAAGGCTGGAAGATTCCTTGTCCTCCTGGACTCGGGGGTGAAAAATTAGTCCTGCTCTCGTTGCTCCAAGGGAAGTCCCCGATTTATATGAGGGCCAAAGATTCTAGATGTTGGGGGGCTAAGTCTAGATCTTATTCCACCGCTGCTGGTTACAACTTGTTGGTCAGCCATCAAGCCCCGACCAACCCTATTGTTTGGAAAAGCATTTGGAACATGAAAACTCTTCCCAAGGTGGGCTTCTTTATCTGGACGTTGGTGCACAATAGGATCCTAACTGGAGATAATTCAAAAAGAAGAGGGTGGGAAGGTCCAATCAAGTGCCCGCTTTGCTTAAACTATGAAGAAACTGCTAACCACGTTCTACTCTCCTGCCCCTTCGCTAAGGAGGTTTGGATTCTTTCCCTTCCTGGTAATTTTGACTCAACTAATATCCCTGACAATATTCATTCCATGTTGATCGACTGGCCCAACCTTTCCCCCTTTGCCAGTCTAAAAAATGGAAATCTAAAAGCATGTTGGTCGGCGCTACCAAAGTTTGTTTTGTGGAAGCTCTGGCTGGAGAGGAATTCACGTAAATTCAGAGACAAGGCTTATCAATCCAAGCAGGTGGCTTCCAAGGTGGTTGGTCTGTTGGGGGACTGCCTTAGCTCCATCTGGCATGACTCCTCTAGAGTTCCCCTCTCCCCCTCTAAAGAAGCCTGGCTCCACAGCCTCACTCCTGACTTATCTTCAGGACCCCCTTCCAGTTCTAAGACTTCATATTCCTGGGAGATTAGGCTTGAGGATGTTGATTTTAGCACTTGGATCAAGAATTTCGATAAAAATATTATCTTTTTTTATGGTTCCTCTAAAGGGAACCCTAGGGAGGCAGGGGGGACGGGGTGGTTTTTTCCCCGGATGGAAATTAGGAATTGTCCTTCTCATGGGGAATTGGACTTGAGACAAACAATATGGCGGAGGATCTGGCCCTATGGCAGGGTCTCACTCTTGCCAAAGATCAGGGCATCAGAGATATAGTAGTGATTGGTGACTCTAAACTCGTTATCCAATCTCTCAATTCTAGTAACCCCCCCCAAGGATTTGAAGATTTGGCAATTGCTTAAGAAGATCCAAAGTGTCGCCACCTTCTTTCATAATTTTGAAGCCTACCATGTTCTCCGAAAATATAATATTCTGGCTGACTTGGCAGCAAATCAGGCCTCTTCTTTGGGACAAGGTATCCTCGAGCTGAATGGTCATAGGAATAGTCATTAAATTTCTTAAGGCTCTAAGCCCCCTCCATCACATGACCAAGAGCTTTTGTCTGCAAGGACTGTTAGTATGGACCTCCATGGGGTTAATTCTCATTATCATTACATGTCCCATCCAATCTTGTGGCATGCATGGCGTATCCAAGCCAACGTGTGGAGGAAGTCATGCGTCGCGAATATGGTTTAATGTTCCGAAGTGGTGGCATGTCTGGTCCTGTACTTCACCCGCTCCAACCTCCGTCATCCTAATCCTACATGCTTTCAGCTTTGCCCTCATGGAGATTTTCTGGATGTCCGCATACTCTGGCATTATGGCGTGTGAGGTCCCGAGCTATTTACAAGGTGGTGGATGGTTGCCACTCCATCATCGTTGGGTTATTTGCAAGCTTGTTTCAAACATGGCTAGCTTTCTACTCCTTTGTGAAAACATGGACTCCCAATCGAAATCATCTGCCTCCTCTCCACTAGCCCTGCACATAGAAGACGATATTAGGGACATCAAGCAGAAGTTGAAATCCATGAATCGCCTCCTGCAACATATGGATATGGAGGGCGGACACCGGTTAGAGAATGTGGACCAGGATATGATACAACTGCGAAAGGAATTCGAGCTCGGGATTCAGAAGACAGAACAATTGTTTATTAGGTTCTTGGCATAATTGGAAGTTAAGGTAGAAAGAATGGAACTGAAAGTGGCGAGGTTGGAAGTGGAGGCACGCCCTGGACTCTCCTTGCGCCATGGAGAAAAGGCTCGCTGAAACTTGTATTTCTGGATTTTTTATTTGCTTTTGCTATAGCTAGCTCTATTTAATATTCTCCTCTGTAAATCTTTGAATTCTGGTCTGTTTTTTGTCTAAAACTTTGAATACTGGTTGGCTTAGGCTGTTATGAACTTGGTTTGCCGCTCTCATAAAGGATTTGGAGTTTTCCGCTTCCATAAGGGTTGTGTAAGGAACTTATTTTGCCACTACCTCAGGGGCATCTGAATTGTTTGATCCTTTATAGTGGTTATACCACTCCTACTCAATATAACTGTTTCCTTTTTAAAAAAACATATTCAAGGCATACTTATATTTCACTAAAATAATTACTTTCTCCTAAAATTCTTCAATGTTATTATACTTGTCTTGAGAATGATAAGACATAAACTATACAATTTTATATTAAAAATAAATATATTTATACACACTTTTAAAATGTATTTATTTTAATTTTAATGTATAATCATGATCTTAATACTTAACGCCATCTAACCTACTACACACCATATAAGTAATTTTTGTATGATTAATAAATTATAGACTTGCCTACCTCCACCTCCACCTCCACCTCCACCTCCACCTCCACCTGTCATTTGATGCTCAATTTATATATCACAATCATAAAGTCACACAACTTTAATAGCATTCAACCACCTATACTATCACTCAATATATATATAAATATATATATTAAACACAACTTCAATTGCATTCAACCACCTTCATTATCATTCAAAATACTATATATATGAGAAAGGACTCTTATGGACATTGAATTCAACGACCCATTTTATCAACCAATATTCACCATGAAGTATGCGGAAGACTATTATGAGACATTGAAAAAGGGTGTGTGCAAGGATATTTATGAAGTATTTTTAAAATGGATATATAAAACAAAAAAAATTGCACCGTTCTATATTATTTTCTTCCATTTATATGACAAATCAAGACATTTATTTTATTCGTCAAGGTTTCGTAAACCTTATCTTTACTTATACCTTGAGTACATGACTTTTATATATATAATCGATCGAGGTTTATCTTAACTTATATCATGTGAACATCACTTTTTATATATATATATCATCGTTATCGAGGTTCTTTCAACCTTATCTTTATCTTTAGTTATAACGTCATATAAATCTTTTTTATAGTTAAAGATTGTGGGGGCTAGTCAAATGGATGTAGCTTGGGTGGTTGGGAGGAATGAATGTTACCCTCCCCACCTAGGTTCTACTCTTGTAAGTGACATGATGCTCTTGTGGAGCCTTTTGTAATAAATGTGTGAATGATGAGCTGGCCATACCTTGATTCAGTTTGAATATCAGGTGTTGGGATTTTCCGTGGAGTAGCCCTCTAACAAATGGTGAACCACATTTAAAAAAAAAAATTGTGGGGGCTTATTGCTAATATCAAGGGGGTTTCATTCTCTTTACCATGGTTTAAATTTTTCCAATGAAACATTTAATCGCTATAATAAGGTTAGAGAGGAAAATGTTTTATTGAAGTTTGAGATTTTTTTTATTTTTATTTTTTTTAATATTTTGGCATTTACTATGTTATAAATTATTGGTATATTTAGCTTTGAAGTTGTTGGATATATTTTTAGAGTTATAGTGGTAGCCACTAGATTTGGATTTGAAGGGATGTGTATAAGATGTCACAAAAGACACTAAACAAGGTGGTGGACATGAAAGAGATGTGTAGGCATAGAAAGAGATGAGTGTACACAAATAGAAAGCATAAGTGAACTAAGGCATAAAGAATTTGGACTCGTAAGGAAGTTGTTTGGGGGTTGGTGCAAAAAATGAGATAGGAACATCACAAAATGTGGCTGAAATCCAAGCGATCTTGAGGCATATGGAAGGCCAGGAGACAAGTGACTTTGATCCACATCAAGGAAAACTCCAAAAATATTTGGCCTTTTGCACACATCTCGATGTACGCGGGTTATATCCGTGTGTATACGTGAGAAAGGGTTTAAAAGTTGCGTACAACAAATAATGAGTGTTTTTAGGGATGATCTTGGAAACATCAAAGGTACAAAAATGGTCCATGGGGTCCAAAAAGTCTGCAGAGGGACAGGGAAGGCCATAAACGTGTGATCTACCATGTGTGGTAAAATCAGCTGTAACAATGAAAATAAGTAAAACCATGCACAAACCTTTATGTGTGTGAATGTATTGTAGATTTTTTTTTTTTTAAATGTAATAGTTTCTAATCGATAGTGTTGGACATTTTACATTGTGTCTACAATGTGCATATTATTTGACCTAAGTTTAACCTGTTGCATACCCCTTCCATGCTATCAACACTTTTGATATCTAAAAGTTGCAACTTTTTTATCTACACAAAAACCTCAGTATAACCTCAATATTGACACTTCCTTGTCATTTATCACTATATTTGATCTTAATGTCTTTAAAATGGAGATTCATAAAACAATATAATTGATTTTATTTTTTTTAAATATATATTCATAAAACAATTATGAAAAAGATTCACATGACGTATTCAAGGTATACTTGTAATAAATTATTAACAAGCCAAATTAAAAGAGCTGAAAAATGTTGAGCGGCATGGCCTGCAGCTAGGGTTTCGTGCCTATCAAAGGTAATTTCGTGGGTTGGGTCTCCGCTTCCCAATGTGTATCAGCTCTTTTGGGCCTGTTATGGGTATATTTGTGGGTTGGGCCACCACCTAACTCATCATGAGTGCGGCCGCCATTGGCGTTGGGCTGACGTTGCAGGACGATGATGCTGATGCCTTTCGCAGGCTAATCTTGGGCGCCTCATTCAAACCGTCCACGTCCCCCGTTCCAAAGTTCATTAAAAAGATTGATGAAATTCCTATTATAGATCTTCCTCCTCAGCAACCCATGCACATCGTGGTTTCTTTGGCTGATCAGGCCCTGGTGGGTCAGTTCACAGAACTCTGGCCCTCCCCCAAGACCACTGATAATTGGATCCAGAAAAACTAGAGGCCCCTGATTACTAATAGTGTCACCTGCTATGCGGTGCGGAGGGGATTTTTCCTATTTGAGTTCATCTCCATGGAGGATCGTGATCTAATCTTTCGTAATGGTCCCTACTTCATGGGCCCCTAAGGGCTTTATCTCAATCGATGGACTCCTGACTTCGATCCGACTATTGACATTTCTAAAGCTGTTTCACTTTGGGTATGTCTACCTAATCTGTCGATCCACTGCTAGACCCCCTCCTCCCTGCAAACCATTGGGGATAAGTTAGGAAGATACTTCGACAAAGAAAACCCTAAAGAAAAATATTCTTGTGCTAGAATCTGTGTGGAAGTTGACGTAGAAGTTGGCTCCAGGAGGCCATTAAGATTACAGTCAGAGAATGGCACCACTTTCAAAAACTTGACTACTAGCAGTTGCCCTACAAATGTCATCATTGTCACGATTATGGGCCCTTCCAAAAGAAGTGTCTGAAGCTCCCTTCAGAACAAACAGAACGTGAAGTAAAGGAAGTTTGGACCCAAGCCAAGAGATCCAAAACGAACATCGGGAAAGCTAACAGAAGAGAAATGAGGAATGGAGGTCCGAATATTCTTAAGAGGGAGGATGTGTCTCAAAAATCTATCCCAGAGATAGGAAATCAATTCGAATAAATGTAGAACAACATAGAAGAGACCCGAAATGATCCTGAAGCAAATCATGAAGGAGAAAGTTCAGGAAAAAACCCTGCACCCAGCAGCCCTAGATCCGACGGTGGCGAGGGAACTTCGGAGGCCCATCCCTCTCTGAGCCACTCTACTCCATTAAATCCTGAATCAGAAGGTGAGGAATCAGAAGAAGAGGATGGGTAAATCCACCCTAACCCTCTCACAGTAACAAAAGCTAAAAGAGGCAGAAAAACCGAAAAGGAGCGATGTGATGAAGCCACTTACAGAGACAAGCTTCTAGGATCCCAAGCTACTCTCGACGCCATGATGAACCCTAAAATAACCAGACATAACGACCTCTAAAGGGGCCACCCACCCACCCAAAGGTAAATAATAAAGCTAGTCTCCTGGAACTGTAGGGGGTTAAGGAGCAACAAAAAGATTGAAACATTGAAAGACCTCATGCGGATCTCCAATCCCGATGTACTACTGTTCCAGGAGCCAAAACTAGAGGATCTGCATTTCCTCCAAGCCTCACATTTTTTTCTGGAATAACAGTGAAGGTTTAGCAGTTAGTGCTAGGTGGGCTTCTGGGGGTGTTGGTTTGCTTTGGAAATCCTCCTGCTTTGACCTTATTCATTCACAAGTTAGCTTACAATGGATCTTCTCAAGTCTCAGGCATAAATACTCTGGTCACCAGGTAAGTATCCTTAATGTTTATATTCCTTCTTTATGCTCTGAAAAGAAATCTTGGTCGCAAAGCATTCAAGATTTAATTTCCTCCCTTTAGCCCGAAAACCTCATTTTGGTTAGTGATCTTAACATAACTCTTTCAGTGAAAGAAAAGAAAGGGGGATCCATCATGAGAGACCCATTGCGTGAAATAGTGGAGGAACTTATGAGTAACTAGGATCTAGAAGATGTCAAACTGACCAGGGGGACCTTCACTTGGTTCAATCACAGATTGGGACCAAGTCATATCATTGCTAGACTTGACAGATTCCTTGTCCAAAACTCTCTACTCCTTCTTGGCTTCAAAGCTGAATCAACCATTCTTCCCTTTAGCATTTCAGATCATAAACCCATTCAATTGGAACTTCTGGAGGAGAAAATTTGGGCCCCGTTACTTTCCATTTTAGCCCTCTTTGGATCAAGGAAGATGGGTTCCTTGATCTAGTTCATTCAACCTGGAATAGGCCAGTTATGGGTTCCCCCTTCTATATCTGGGAGGATAAATTGAGGAGGTTAAAAGTGGCCCTAAAGAAATGGGAAAAAACTCTAAAATCCCCAATCTCGCAAAGAATTAAAGCTAAAGAGAATTTGGATCAGCATTAGAGGTGGCAGGAGGATCAACCTATGCATGTAAACAGCCTAGAAAAAGAAACCTCCCTTCATCAGGTCCTCCACACCACCTGTAGAACTGAAGAGGAATACTGGAGGCAAAAGGCACGAACCCTCTGCCTCCTGGCAGGTGATAGAAATACTAGTTTCTTTCACAAGCAAGCATAGGGCCGCAAGCACTTCACGGTGGTAAAAGAGATCCACTCTAATGGTTATTCAGTCCAGTATTTTGAAGAAATTAAACAAATAGCTCATGATCATTTCAAAAATATTTATACTAAAAACAACCATCCAGGTTCGCCCCCTCCTGCTCCTATCCTTAATCTGATACCTTCCTCCATTAGCCTGGCCACTAATTATTTCCTGATAATCCATGTCTCCGAAAAACAAATTAAAAAAGCCATGTCCAGTATGCATCTGGACAAAGCTCCTGGGCCAGATGGCTTCACGACCAGGTTCATTAAATTTTGTTGGAAATTTGTGAAGAATGATCTCCTTAAACTTGTTCTAAAATCCCAATCCTGCAGCAAAATAGGGGGAAACACCAACTCTGCCTTCCTAGCCCTTATTCCCAAAGAGAAAGGAGCAACGTCTTTTGAAAGGTTCAAACCCATTTCCCTCTGCAACATTGGTTATAAAATCATAACCAAAATCATAGCCAATCGTATCAAAAACCTGTTGCCTTCCATTATTCCTGAGAATCAAGGAGGTTTCACCAAAGGAAGACATATAAAAGACAACATCATCCTTGTACAAGAAGCAATCCATTCCAGTGTCTAGTGAAAACAAAAAGGTATGATTGTCAAATTGGATCTTGCTAATGCCTTTGATAGAGTTCATCATGAGTTCTTGTTTCAAGTCCTTCACAGGTTTACCTTTGACTCGCACTTTATTAATTGGGTCCAAGCTTGTATCAGTAATCCTTGGATTGCCCCCTTGGTTAACAGGTGGGCGGGGGGGTTATTCCAAGCCACCAGGGGTATTTGACCTCTATCCCCTCTTCTCTATGCTATCCAAGCCTCTGCTCTTAGCTTTGAGTTATCTCAAAGCCAAGGGAAGAATCGCCTTATTGGGATTCTAATTGATCGTGGGGTTAAGAACATAAACCACGCTTAGTTTTCTAATGACACTATTCTCCTTGGGGGTGCAAGCGCCCATTCAACTAAAAAATTCAAGCATGATCTGGATCTTTACCAAGCTGCCTCAAGAAGCAAGATCAACTATGCGAATAGTCAGATTTATGGATGGAACTGCAATCCCAGAGAGATGTTAGAAATTTCCAAAATCCTCAGTATTGAAGGAAAGACTTCAAATATCTCGGCGTCCCCATCTTCAAAGCCACTCCAAAGTCAACCAATTGGCTTCCCATTGTTGATAAAATTAAGGCTAGAGTCAACTCGTGGGGCTCTTCATGGCTTAACCCAACAGGGAAGGTGGTCCTCATTAAAGTGGTCCTCTCCAATATTCCTATTTATCAATGCTGCATTTTATTGGCCCCCAAAGGAATCATTGCTCTTATATAAAAATTCTCAAAAGCTTCCTCTGGAATGGAGGAAAACAGATAGGGAAAAATTTGCCCCTGGTAAGCTGGGGGGAAATCTCCAAACCGCTGCTTGAAGGTGGGCTTCATTTGAGAGATCTAAGAATCCAAAATATCGCTCTTGGAGCAAAAATTCTTTGGAAAATTGTTTCAGGAAAAGTCTCCTGGTGCAAAAGAGATCTTTGGAAAAAAATACTTCATGGGGTCTCGTTTGAGGTGTCTTGACAACCCCCCGATGTCTAGGAAATTCTCTCCCATCTACACTACCTGTCTCAAATCTTTAAGTCTCATCTCGACTAGGCTTCACTGGATTCCTGGAAATGGGAAATGTATCAACATTTGGGATGATTCCATCATGGGAATGCTGCCAATCGGTCAAACCTTGGGCATGGCTCAGCTGAAAAATTTCCTGCACACTCAGGATCTTTCCACCATCTGGAGCATCTCAATTTGGGATACTAATCACACCAACTCTTGGAAAGGCTGGTAGATTCCTTGTCCTCCTAGACTCGAGGGTGAAAAATTAGTCCTACTCTCGTTGCTCCAAGGGAAGTCCCCGATTTCTATGAGGGCCAAAGATTCTAGAGGTTGGGGGGCTAAGTCTGGATCTTATTCCACCACTGCTGGTTACAAATCGTTGGTCAACCATCAAGCCCCGACCAACTCTGTTGTTTGGAAAAGCATTTGGAACATGAAAACTCTTCACAAGGTGGACTTCTTTATCTAGACGTTGGTGCACAATAGGATCCTAACTAGAGATAATTTAAAAAGAAGAGGGTGGGAAGGTCCAATCAAGTGCCTGCTTTACTTAAACTATGAAGAAAATGTTGACCACGTTCTGCTCTCCTGCCCCTTCGCTAAGGAGGTCTGGATTCTTTCCCTTCCTGGTAATTTTGACTCAACTAATATCCCTGACAATATTCATTCCATGTTGATCGACTGGCCCAACCTTTCCCCTTTTTCCAGTCTAAAAAATGGAAATCTAAAAGCATGTTGGTCGGCGCTGCCAAAGTTTGTTTTGTGGAAGCTCTGGATGGAGAGGAATTCACGTACATTTAGAGACAAGGCCTATCAATCCAAGCAGGTGGCTTCCAAGGTGGTTGGTCTATTGGGGGACTGCCTTAGCTCCATCTGGCGTAACTCCTCTGGAGTTCCCCTCTCCCCCTCTGAAGAAGCCTGGCTCCACAGCCTCACTCCTGACTTATCTTCAAGGACCCCTTCCGGTTCTAAGACTTCATATTCATGGGAGATTAGGCTCGAGGATGTTGATTTTAGCACTTGGATTAAGAATTTCCATAAAAATATTATGTTTTTTTATGGTTCCTCTAAAGGGAACCCTGGGGAGGTAGACGGGGCGAGGTGCTTTTTTCCCCTGATGGAAATCAGGAATTGTCCCTCTCATGGGGAATTGGACTCGAGATAAACAATATGGCGGAGGATCTGGCCCTATGGCAAGGTCTCACTCTTGCCAAATATCATGGCATCAGAGATATAGTAGTGATTGGTGACTCTAAACTCGTTATCCAATCTCTCAATTCTAGTAACCCCCCCCAAGGATTTGAAGATTTGGCAATTGCTTAAGAAGATCCAAAGTGTCGCCACCTTCTTTCAAAATTTCGAAGCCTACCATGTTCTCCGGAAATATAATAGTCTGGCTGTCTCAGCAGCAAATCAGGCCTCTTCTTTTGGACAAGGTATCCTCGAGCTGAATGGTCATCGAAACAGTTGTTATATTTCTTAAGGCTCTAAGCCCCCTCCGTCACATGACCAAGAGCTTTTGTCTGCAAGGACTGTTAGTATGGACCTCCACGGGGTTAATTCTCATTATTATTACATGTCCCATCCAATCTTGTGGCACGCATGGTGTATCCAAGCCAACACGTGGAGGAAGTCATGCGTCACGAATATGGTTTAATGTTCCAAAGTGGTGGCATGTCTGGTCCTGTACTTCACCTGCTTCAACCTCCGTCACCCGCTTCAACTTTCTGTACGTCCGCATACTTTGGCATTATGGCGTGCAAGGTCCCAAGCTATTTACAAGTTGGTGGATGGCTACCGCTCCATCATAATTGGGTTATTTGCAAGCTTGTTTCAGACGTGGCCAACTTTCTACTCCTTTGCAAAAACATGGACTCCCAATCGGAATCATCTACCTCCTCTCCGCTAGCCCTGCACGTAGAAGGTGATATTAGGGACATCAAGCAGAAGTTGAAATCCATGAATCGCCTACTGCAACGTATGTATACGGAGGGTGGACACCAATTAGAGAATGTGGACCAGGATATGATACAACTGCGGAAGGAATTCGAGCTCAGGTTTCAGAAGACAGAACAATTGTTTATCAGGTTCTTGGCATAATTGGAAGTTAAGGTAGAAAGAATGGAACTGAAAGTGGCGAGGTTGGAAATGGAGGCACGCCCTGGACCCTCCTTGCGCCATGGAGAAAACGCTCGCTGAAACTTGTATTTCCGGATTTTTTATTTGCTTTTGCTATAGCTAGCTCTGTTTAAATTCTCCTCTATAAATCTTTGAATTCTGGCCTGTTTTTTGTCTAAAACTTTGAATACTGGTTGGCTTAGGCTATTATGAACTTGGTTTTCCGTTCTCATAAGGGATTTGGAGTTTTCTGCTTCCATAAGGGTTGTGTAAGGAACTTATTTTGCCACTACCTCAAGGGCATCTGAATTGTTCGGTCCTTTACAATGGTTATACCACTCCTACTTAATATAACCATTTTTGTTTAAAAAAAACATATTCAAGGCATACTTATATTTCACTAAAATAATTACTTTCTCCTAAAATTCTTCAATGTCATTATACTTGTCTTGAGAATGATAAGACATAAACTATACAATTTTATATTAAAAATAAATATATTTATACACACTTTTAAAATGTATTTACTTTAATTTTAACGTATAATCATGATCTTAATACTTAACGCCATCTAACCTACTACACACCATATAAGAAATTTTTGTATGATTAATAAATTGTACACTTCTCCACCTCCACCTCCACCTCCACCTCCACCTCCACCTGTCATTTGATGCTCAATTTATATATCACAATCATAAAGTCACACAACTTTAATAGCATTCAACCACCTATACTATCACTCAAAATATATATAAATATATATATTAAACACAACTTCAATTGCATTCAACCACCTTCATTATCATTCAAAATACTATATATATGAGAAAGGACTCTTATGGACATTGAATTCAACGACCCATTTTATCAACCAATATTCACCATGAAGTATGCGGAAGACTATTATGAGACATTGAAAAAGGGTGTGTGCAAGGATATTTATGAAGTATTTTTAAAATGGATATATAAAACAAAAAAAATTGCACCGTTCTATATTATTTTCTTCCATTTATATGACAAATCAAGACATTTATTTTATTCGTCAAGGTTTCGTAAACCTTATCTTTACTTATACCTTGAGTACATGACTTTTATATATATAATCGATCGAGGTTTATCTTTACTTATATCATGTGAACATCACTTTTTATATATATATCATCGTTATTGAGGTTCTTTCAACCTTATCTTTATCTTTAGTTATAATGTCATATAATTCTCTTTTATAGTTAAAGATTGTGGGGCTAGTCAAATGGATGTAGCTTGGGTGGTTGGGAGGAATGAATGTTACCCTCCCCACCCAGGTTCTACTCTTGTAAGTGACATGATGCTCTTGTGGAGCCCTTTGTAATAAATGTGTGAATGATGAGCTGGCCATACCTTGATTCAGTTTGAATATCAGGTGTTGGGATTTTCCGTGGAGTAGCCCTCTAACAAATGATGAACCACATTTAAAAAAAAAGATTGTGGGGGCTTATTGCTAAGATAAAGGGGGTTTCATTCTCTTTACCATGGTTTAAAATTTTCCAATGAAACATTTAATCGCTATGATAAGGTTAGAGAGGAAAATGTTTTATTGAAGTTTGAGATTTTTTTTTTTTTTAATAATATTTTGGCATTTACTATGTTATAAATTATTGGTATATTTAGCTTTGAAGTTGTTGGATATATTTTTAGAGTTATAGTGGTAGCCACTGGATTTCGATTTGAAGGGATGTGTTAAAGATGTCACAAAAGACACTGAACAAGTTGGTGGACATGAAAGAGATGTGTAGGCATAGAAAGAGATGAGTGTACACAAATAGAAAGCATAAGTGAACCGCGGCATAAAGAATTTGGACTCACAAGGAAGTTGTTTGGGGGTTGGTGCAAAAAATGAGATAGGAACATCACAAAATGTGGCTCAAATCATGAAGAGGGGTGAGAACAATTTGGCATGCATGGAAGTTGAAGCGACAAGTGCAAGATAATTTCCACTATGATACATGTCAACTGGAGGTTGGTCGAGTAACTTATAAATGGGATGACCCTAAAGCAAATCAATGTGGATTAGTAGAGTTAAGTGAGGAGGCTTATAAGAAGGAAGATAATTGGTTCAAGTTGAGGCTCAGAGTTGAAGACAAAGATCAAATAGTTGGTCAATGCATTTTTCATCATATAATATTTACTTTAAATAATTAAAATAATTATATGAGTGTATAAACTTGTGTGTATGAATGTCTCTTGTATTAAATTTTTATCGTAATTTGCAATAGCTTCTAGTCATCAATGTTGGGAATTATACACCATATATAGTGGGATTTGAGTTTGGCCCATTACACATCCATTGCACCAAGCTAACAAAACTCTTTGTATCTACATGTTGCAACTCTTTGCACATTTTTTGACTTGATATTGACACTCTTCCATCATCTATTATCTCTATCTTTAATTAATATATTTAAAAGAGATATATGTAGAGAAATTAGAGAGGATGTCCACATAGCATATATAAGGTTTCATTATTGCACTTATCTTGAGATCAAGAATGGTTCTATCATCATTATGGGCTATCTAAGGCACCATCTATGTAATAGTATTATTTATCACATTGGGAAATACAAGGTATATTATTAGGGTCTCACCCTAACTCCTTAATTTATGAGAATAGGTTGTTAATTTATTGGGGTCATCGCAATTAAATAAATCCCATGGGGTAGTAGAGTGTTAAATCACTAAATTTAAGCTATCCTCATTAAGGATGGTCCACTAATTAGTGGTTGATGCCTCATTAATGGAGTTTCACTGGGTGGTTATGTTTGGTTAGGGTTTGGTTTAGAGTTAGAAAATGTGTATAAAAGTAGAAATTATTTAATTGTTTCCAATGAATATTATTATATTTGGAGCCCTACTAAGTTGGAAGGTTTCCTTACAACTTACTATTTCTAATTTAATACTTCCATTCTATTTAATCCCCTTTCCATAAATATATTTCTCTCTATATTATTCTAAATACTATGTTCTAGCTATCAAGGAACACCACAATCGGTATCCGAGCACTTTCATGTACCAACATGTGCTTAAAGAATAGAAAATAAAATTTAGGCTAGAGACATGTTCTGACATCTTTAGAGAACACAACAATGTCATTTAGCAAGTTGGGGAAGAATACACATAGAAAATACAAGTGGCGTCACCTAGTTAGATACCCTCGTAGCCTTTTTTCGTACTGCTTGAGTAGTATTACATTAGACAACACTTATATATCAATTTGTCTTCCATATGCCCTTGGATATATATAAAAAAACCTTAGGCACGCCTAAACCGACCTTACATAAACTTGTTGATCCTCCTATTCCTTTAGTACAATGAGAACAACACTCAACAAAATCACTCTCATATACCACAGAATCGAGTAATAGGGCTAAGAGTACAATCTATACTTCTTAGTTAGTGGCATGAAAGATTCGACATAAATATTATTGTTGGAAACCCTTAGGTATATTAGATAGCTATAGAACTTGACTTTACTTTATCCTTGGGACCCTGCAAACCCTAAATTTTTTATCTAGGAGGATCATCGCATAGTCGATCAAAGTTAAAGTATTCAAAATGTAAATTAAATCTTATAGGGTGAAAGAGCTCGTCAATAGCTTTCTGACAACGCTTCTTTCATGGAAAAAGACCTCCATATGCAAAAGTTAGTGATGTTGGAAGTTTTGACAGTTTTGGTTAAATTGACAAAAAAATATGGTAATTAGGAAAATGAAATGTTTTATAAAAAAATTGTAAGCAATGGGATTTGAACCAAACACCTACAAAATCTCCCAAGCCTTCATAAAGTCCTCCTAGCCATCTTTCCCATTGGTAATTCTTTCAAAATATAGCCGAAACATTAATTTTAAATTGGTTATAGATTAAGTGATCTTTGTAATGTATAGCCGAAACATTATATTTAAAAAGCGTGTCGGAAGGGGAGAGGCCCGCGGGTTTGACCCCGATACGTCTGCCTCAACAACCCAGCACCTTTATTATTGGGCCACGACCCGCCCATTAAACAACTGCCGTCGTTTTTTTTAAGAATTGATCTCCAAATCGAGCCATAAGAGGGGTGCGTGGCTCCTACACGCAGGCCCAAAAATATTATTTAAACCACGAAACAAAGGGGGAAAAAGTGAGTCGAGACTAGCACATAGAAGGCACGAATCTTGAGGCGGTTTTGCACAGTTACCGAGGTGGTATTGGCACCCTTCCCAAGGTGATTTTACACGCTTCTTGAGACAATTTTTCATGCTTCCCAAGGAGGTTTTGCATAGAGTTCGAGGCAATTTTGGCACGGATCCCTAGGTGGAATCTGTACACATTACGTACAGTTTGCCTTTTTGTGCACAATTGTGTCTCGAATTCGAGTTTAAACTCATTTTTCTCGATTTTTCAAGAGGAACATTGTGGTGCAGTATGTTTCCGTGTATCGCTAAAAAAAATTAGAAGTGTTTCCATAACACTCATTTTGTAATCTTTTGAAGACTAATAAGATCGGCCTTCCCATTGGAAGTGGCTCAAAGACATAGCCCAGAAGGGGTGAACTTCGTTATCAACTATTGTATTCATTCTATGGTTTTCATATCTCTTTTATTTGATTATGTGATTGATTTAAAGTATTAATATTTTATCTTTTAAGCTTGTTTATGAGTAATTAACATTTAAATTTCACATGCAAAATTAATGGTTAAAAAAGATCTTGAATATTTTCAGATCACTTTTGCAACACATACAACAAGATTCCTACATAATTTGTAATATTAGGAATTTGGGAATTATGTTAATGGAGTAATACTCAGACACAAGTAATACCCCAACCCAATTTTAAAAAAATCTAGGGCCTTCCCATACTATTACAAGAGACCTAGATCAAAAAATTCTCAACATAAGATTGATTGCAGTGGTATAGCTCTCTAGTAACTATTTTTGTGGACTCATCGGTATGGTTGCATGTGAACCATCTCCATAGATTCTCTCATGATACTAATTGTGTTGGAATGTCTCTTAGATAACTTCTTATGTGGAACTCATGGTTCCATCACCACATCTACAACATGCCAGGCATGGATGAAATCAAGAAAATAGTTCAATCTCTCACTCAGTTAGTCAAAACAATTGAGACCAACATGGATACCGTTAATGTGTAAGTTGACCTTTGTTTTGTTAATATTGAGAAATTCGATGGTAAGTATGATAATGGTGGCTCAAGTGAAGGCTCTATTAAGGGTAATCACATTGACAAGGAATAAGGTTATAGCCCTGGCCACTCCTTTTCTAACCACTCCCACAATATTAAGCCTCACCTACCTAAATTTGATATGAATAAGCTACTATGGCTTAGATCCTGTATAATGGGCTAACCAAATGGAACACTACTTTTCCCTACATACCATAATGGATGACATATTGAAACTTCAAATCAATGTTCTATATCTAGATAGGGAACATTGTCAATGGTGACAAAGGCAAAATAAATCCTCTCCAGGGTCCATTACATGGAAAGAGTTTATGAAAGCACAATTGGGCCCACTTTATCTAGGACACTAATTTTGTGGGCCAATTTAATAAATTACATCAAACAAGAAAAATGGAAGAATGTATTGATATTGTCGAGAATTTTAATGTTAAAATAGAAATTTAAATGATGACTTTTTACATAAATTATTTGTTAGTGGTCTAAGGAAGACATCAATGCCCAAGTGGAGATGAGTCACCCTTCTACCTGGATGGAGCCATTCAACTCACTCCTCATACTCAAGTTGTGTCCTATTCCCATTCCAATTCCCCAACTTTCCCCATTCCCTTGTCCCAAATGTGGTAGCCATCAACAACTGACTCCACCCTTTAAGGTCTTTAAGATGACATGGGCCTAAATGGTGGAAATATAGCTAAAGAATCTCCACTAAAATAGTGATGAAAAATATTCTCTAAGGAATAAATGCAAGGAAAAATTATTTATGGCCATCTCTAAGAACATTTGTAATGTTGAATTTGATGGAGGGACTTAGGAGAACATCACCACCCCACCCAAGGAGTCAAGGACATTTCTCTCCTTGACCATTGGGGTGAAGAACCACAAATTTCTCTTAATGAATTTACTAGTATTTCCTCTCCTTGGAAGTTAAAGTTGGTAGGCTATATCAAGCATTGGAAGGATGTTATCTTAATTGACATTTGTAACACCCATATTCATTCATCATGACATAGCCCAAGAAAAGAACTGCTATATCCATGTTTCTATCTACTTCTAAAATATGATTTCCAATGGGGGATCTATGAAATTTGGAGGTTGGCATGAAAATGTGAAACTTCCAAAGAGAAATTAATAATTATTCCCCGAAAACTCAGATGCTCATCATTAAAATGGGTGTTTGTGATAATGATTTAGGTGCTAAACATTTCATAACATTAAGCACCATCAACATGGATTTCCTAGAGTCATACATGAATTTATTAAGGATGGGAATTACTACACTCTTAAAGGTCTCATAGCAATATCTCTAAATGTAGTCATCCCCCACCATATGGTACAATTCTTGAAAACATGTCATATCATTATTTCTTAATTCCATGTTATTTAAGCCTTTGAGGCTTCTTATTAGCCAATTCATCTAGACTTGCAACTACTTTTGGATAAACACTAGTAGTTATTTGAACTTCCCTAAGGCCTCCCACCCTCATGTGGTGAGCATGATCATGGTATCCCTCTCCTCCTAGGTATCCTAACACCCAATGTGTGACTATATTACCATATATTTACCCAAATGAATTAAATAAAAGAAGATAGTCTAGAAATTGTTGGCAATCAATGTCATCCATATATAGTCTAGAAATTGTTGGCAATAAATGTCATCCATATATAGTCTAGCAGTTGTTGGCAATCAATGTAATCCAGCCTAATACCAACCCCTATTCCTCCCCAGTTGTCATCATTCTAAAAAAAGAAGGAACTTAGCACATGTGTCCCAACTTTTGATCTCTTAACAACTTGACTATCAAAGTTTATTTTTTTCCATTGTAGTCATTAATGATCTCTTAGATGAGCCACATGGCACCCAAATCTTCAACAAACTTGATCTCCACTCTAATTATCACCAAATTCAAATGAAGGAAGAAGATATTCCTAAAATTTATTTATGCACTAATGAAGGTCAATATGAGTTTTTGATGATACGTTTTGGTCTTTGTAATACAACTTCCACTTATTAGAACCTCATGAACATAATATTTTGACCTCTTTTACACCATTTCATCCTAGTATTCTTTGATGACACCTTAATCTACAACAAAACTTGGTCAGCACATGTGGGCTGAGGCTTACAAGTCTTTCGTCGTCGCCAATTATTCCTCAATCAAACGTTATAAATGTGCTTTTGATATTTTAGAAGTGGAATCATGGGACACATTGTGAGTGGGGAGGATGTGTGTGTCAATCCTAAGAAAAATGAGGCAATAAAAGACTAGCCTTTCCCCAAGACCCTCAAAAGTTTGTATATGTTTCTTATCCTTACAAGTTACTCCATGAATTGTGTGTAGGACAATGGTAAAATTGTAGCTCCCCTTGCCACCTCACAAAAAAAGAATGCCTTCAATTGCAATGAAGAGGTCACTTGAACAAGCTTTTCATGCCTTAAAAAATGTTATGTGTACTACCCCATATTATCCATGCCTAAATTTCACGAAGACTTTTGTCTTGGAATGTGATGCATCTAGTTAAGGAATCGAGGTAGTGCTAATGCAAGAGGGACACTCATTGGCCTTCACCAATAAGGAATTATGTGATAGGAACTTGGGAAAATCCACCTATGAAAAGGAAATGATGCCTATTCTTCATGCATTCGATATGTGGCATCCTTACTTGGTGGGGTGTCATTTCCATATAAAATAGACCATCATAGCTCAAATATTTCTCAAAATGGAGGGTTTCTTCTGCATAACAACAACTGAGTGGGTGATTAAGATGTTCGATTACATCTATGATATTATCGACAATAAATGAAGGATAATGTGGTGGTTGATGCTCTATCTAGGAAGTGTGAAGATGAAGGTTCCCTATTTAACTTATCTTTCCTAGTGTTATATTTCTTGTAGGAGGTATGTTAAGAATGGTTAGCATATTCCGAGACTGTGCACATGATCCATTAGCTACAAGCTGATCCATATGCATATCTGAGCTACACTTGGTAGGAGGATGAGATCTGCTCCAAATAACATATTTTTTTAGTCTAGGATTCAATAGGTCATTCTGGGTTTCATAAACCATATGAAGGAATGAAGACAAGCATTCACACCTTTGTGGATAAATGTGATAATTCCCAATGGCACAAGGGGGGAACTATGAATGCTCCAATAAATTTACAACTTTTTCCCTTTCCAACCATTGTGTGGACTAACATTATATGGAATTCAATGTGGGGTTACCATAATCAGAAAACAAATAAGTGATTATGGTAGTTGTTGATCACCTTTATAAATATGCTCACTTTTTTGTCTTACAACACCCATCCAAGGCTTCCATAGTAACACAAGTATTAATGGAAAATATTTTTAAACTCCATGGAATACCTAAATCATTTTGTGATTGATCATTATTTCACCTTCACTAGAATTTTTTGGTAAGATTTGTTTCATCTTCAAGTTATCCAATTGAATCTTAGTACATTATATCACCCCCTAAATAGATGGCTAATAGAAGTAGTCAAAAAGTGTTTGGAAGCTTAAATTTACATTTTTTTTTGTCTCAAATTGGAGAGCCCAATAGGTCTAATCATTACCTTTGGTCGAATGGTGGTACAATGGCAACGATCATGGTTCTACTAAAATTATCCCTTTACAATAACCGATGGACACCAATCCCTATCAATGATCTTGCACTTACTAGGCCTCTCTAAGGTTAAGGTGGTGAAAAAATCCCATTCTAACATTATTCATACCCTCAAGGATCATTTGGTGTTGGACCATAATTGCATGAAGCAAAAGGTCAGTCAACATTGTTGCAAATTCTACTTTGAAGAAAAGGATCATATGTTCCCGCGTCTCCATCCATATAAGCAAAGATCGCTCAAGGAGAAGTGTCACTAAAAATTAACATCTAAGCTTTACAAATCCTATACTATGATCAAATATATAGGATTGATGACTTACAAATTGTCTCTACCTAGCTATTCAAAACTCCACCTAGTCTTTCATGTGTCTTGCATGAAGAAAGTGTTGGATCCAATTGTAGAGTTCAAACCAGCCTTCCCAAATTGGAGGAGAAGAGATTGATTTGGTTGCAGTGTGAGGTCATTTTAAAAAATTATGAGCATTGTATTTTCCATCTCACTATCCCTGAATTTTTTATCCAATGAAATGATATAAAACATGAATATGCTACATGGGAACCAAAAAGTTTCTCCACCATGTTCCTAATCTCTAGCCTTAATGGAAACTATGCTTTGTAAGGGGAGGTTATGTTAGCGTCCCAACATAACTCCCCTATTTAGGAGAATATATAGGTTGTTACAATATGTATTTGTTCCATATGTATTCAATAAGACCCACAAGGCAGTGGAGTGTGAAATCAATAATTGTAAGTTGACCTCATTAAAGAAGGTCTACTAGTTAATGGTCGAGGCCTCATTAACAAAGGTCTACTAGGTGGTTAGGGTATTGGTTAGTTAGAAACTATATATAGTAGTATAATATATATAATTAGTTGCTAAATGAGTATTATTTTATTTGTAGCTTTTCTCAATTGGAATTTTCCCCCTTGAAGAGGAAAGTGAACATTGATCTCAATTTTGAATATCAATATAAGGTTTGCTTACAATTGTTATTTCTATACTCTAGTTTTTTTTATTTTCTTTCTAGAATTATATCTATGTTTGTCTTCCTCTAAATATTGCATTTCAACGATCAAGGAACACCACCTATATTCTCACAAAGTGGGGATGAGAAATTACTATCACATGCCTTATGAATAATGTATATGTAAACTACGCAACAAGGAATTTGAATTAGAAGAATATTTCATTTTCTTTTGTTTGGCATTTTATGAGATTCGTGGTAGATATTGTTGACTATTTAGAGATACTTAGACATTAAGACCAATGTGAATAGGGACCTATTGTATTTCTACAATGTTATATAGATAGATCAAAAGATACAGATGGACCCTATCAAATTCCAAAAGAGCACTCCATCTTGGATATTATCTACAATCTAGAGCACATTGTTTGATTATAGTACAATGAGAAGAAACAGAATATGGATCTTTCCACTAGGTTGATCGAAAGAGAAACATAAATATTGTCAAATTAAAAAAGATCACTCAATTTAAGATCTTGGCCACAATATAAACCATGTGGTTTGCTTATAGTATAATGAGAAGAGACAATTGACCTTAAAAAAAAAATTTAAATCTAGAGCATAGGGTTTACTTTGAGCATAATGAAAGAAGACATGCAGAACTTATTGATTTCCAAAATTAGTACCCTAAAATATAGAGCACACAACTTGCTTATAATACAAGTATAGGTGACACATGGATTTTATTAACTTCCAAAAGAGCAATTACTCTATAGGTATAGTTATAATACAACTAGAACTGACACATGAATCAATGGAACATTTCTTATTGTGTATACTGGCTACAATGACACACTTATATGTGTGAAACAACCCATAAGATGAAATGAGTCCCTAAGGGATTAAAACACTAGTGGAAGGTATGGAATCCCCCTACTAAGTTTCCCAATTAACTAGAACATAGAATCCCCCTACTAAGTTTTCCAATTGACTAGAACATTATTGACACAATGGTGAACATTGAATGAACAGTTTACTTCAATACTTATGTTTATATGTGTACTTATCTCTTCAATTATAGGAGAATTTTTAATTTACATGAATGGACAAGATTCATTTCATTACGGTGCACATGTCATACAAGGGTGGGGAATCACTGCACTATAAAAAAAAACTCATTGCAAACTTAAAACTACAATCATATTATTTTAACCTAAAGTTATCAAGCATTGGATATAGAAACCAAGTGCAAACTTCTTGGCACTTAAAAGGTAAGGGTTGAGATTTAAATATTCCAATGTATTCCTTTTTTATTAAATTATATGACCAATGTTATTTTTTTCTTCCATTTTAGTTTATTACTGTAACCAACCCACCATTACATCTAACACGTCTCATCTATCACAACCAATAAATTGCACCATGCTGCTCTTGATGTAATAGTAAAACTCATTTTAACCTTTAACCTGTCACCTCAAGATGCAAGGATTTCCTCGGGTTTTTCATATCAAGGGATTTGATCCCTCTCTTGGTGAAATACTAAAATCCATCTTAACCCTAAACCTATCATCTCGAGGTGCAAACCTTTCCTCCTTTTTTTGCATATTGATATATTTGATCCTTTAGAACTTAATTAGTTTGGGGTTAATATGGGTTGGTTATTATTCAAGTATATTATTATTATTGTATTAGACCACCTTCCTCAACTTTTTGTATCTCAAGGAATTTGATCCCTCTAGGAAGTTAATAGTTTTGGGGTTAAGATGGGTCATTTATTATTAAAGTATATGACATATGAGAACCCCTTGTTCATGGAATAAGGGACCCCCTCCATGCATTGATTTCATTGCTTAGTCTACAGTTCTGTACATACCCTATCCCACTTTACATTTTCCCATGTGAACTTCAAGGAGGAAACACATGCTATTTTTTCTTTTTAAACCAGAATGAGTAGTATTTTTTATATTAAACAAATCGAGGAAAAAAACACAAATTACAATCCAAAAAATAGTCCAGAATCTCTAATCTTTGTAGAACATAATCACATAATTTATCCTCAACATACGTAGATAGTGTTGTACTACCTATTTCATAGAGTATCTAAGATTATATAGCCTTATAAACTACCCTTTAAAAATGATACAAGTAAAAACACGATAATAGAAACTAAGAAAAAACATGGCTACTATGCCATTTTCTGTTTGTTGATCCTCCTTAACAAGTCCTTGGGAACTTGGAATCTCCATGACTATTTTCAATCTTCTTAGAAAAAACATATACAATATTTTGAGACTCAGTACCTTGGGATAATCCCGAGATTATGTTCAAATGCATCTCTGAGTCACTGACCAACTTATCCAACTTCCCCCCTATTCCTTCAATCATGTGTCTAAGTCCTATTTCCTAGAATGATGATGCTTGATATGAGAATTTATACTATTCATTTACCATTCATTTGATAATTCATCCTATGCATCACTCTCTTTATCTCTTTGATGTCATTAAGGCCACCCCTCAGCTACTTGCTACCCCTTGTGTAATGTCCCTTTTGGGGGAAATTAGGAACACTATCCAAAATATATCAAAAAGGATTCAAAACTTTGACATTGAAAACAAATTGATATATGTGTATTATTAATATTATTTTGTATAGGACTTTTACAAACAGTTCACATACATCCTCCTTCAATACTTGGTCTAATTTCAAAACTAGGAAAAAGTAGCAAACTAGTCTTTCTTAATTTGGTTCCAAACACCACCGAACCTTTACAAATTTATTATGGACTGTCCCTATGGGATCTAAAAAATCCTAACATACCTTAAAAATGCAATGGTAAAATTATAAAACTCATTTTGACATGATATTCAAATTTGCACAATTTTGGCCAATTTCTAACTTTAGACTAGTGAAACCCAAGTTGATCCAAATGACTTCAAATTCTGTATAGAATGGATTTATGGGTATCATGAAATCCTAATGTATATTATAAATTCATATATACTTTCCAAATACTTCTGAAAATTAATTTTGACCCTAGGGAAAGAAGGAAAAAATACTAGGAAAATCGATGTTAATACCCCCAAGGGTAGATGACACTTTTGGCCCTCCAAATGAAGTACGACCCTCCCAAATTTCAGAACAGTGTATGGGGATTCATATAATAAATTAATTACTGACATTATTCATGGTTTTTAATCTCTTCAAATTGATTATGAGGCACATCATATGTATGGTAACTTTCATGGAAATTTCTTATGGGGAGATTACATTACTAACTTAGGTTTGACACATGAATAGTAGAATAAATGGTTCAGATAGTGACATGAAATATAATGGCTATATACAACATACAAATATATGTACCAACAACATTAAACACCAGATAAATTCCTCACACAAATATGATATAAAATTCTTTCAAGCTTGAATCCAAATTCATGGAAACTAGTTATTCAAGATCATGGGAATGCCAAACTTCCACACATAGATTTATTATATTTAGAATTACAAAGAATATGGACATAATATTAAATATACATACATCATATACCAAATCTTGGGAATCAAGTATACTCATCAAAGCGCAAGAACCACTCCAACAAGTGCGCCATCAACATGAAAGTATGGGGAATGGTGAAGTGGGAATGAGAGAATAGGGAGATAATTGAGAAATCAAACTGTATGAACCTTCAACCTGCAAATAAAAAACCTTCATTAAGCTCTAATGATATTTTTGAATGGCATCTCTATCAACCAACTTGGAAAGGAATCCAACTCCCTTGAAATTGGTTCACAAGAAGGGAGAGTGAACACTCACCGTGCAATGGACAAGCAAAAGCTCTCCAAAATTCCAAAGGCCAATTAACAAATGATAAAAATCGATTATCCTTCCTCATGAAATCCTTTTATTAATGTCATAAGGCCCCCTAAGATCAAATTTACCTCCATGGGATTCCTCCAACTCATCTTAGTAGTTTAGTAACTCCTATGACACTTCTCCTCTTCTTCATGCCCCCATTCTTTCCTCAATTCAAATGGATGCCTCTAACTCCAAAATGTGCCCTTTTCGAGGATATTTTTATCCCTGTCATGTCATATTTTTCATAGGTCTGCAAGCAGGTCTGGATTTGTCATATTTTTCATAGAATCTTTCATCATTAGTTGTCATAGAGTGCATGGAATCTCCTTCCAAGTGGCTCACATTGTCTTCTTAGTCTCCTCCTCTTCCATGGGAGTTACTCTCCTTTACTAATTCAAATTCCTTAGCTCATGGTATTCTATTTGAAACCACATCACCCTCCAATAACGTTACACTCCCCATGGATTCGAATTTGGATGAAGATCATTCCAAGTGTGTGGGGATTCTAGTCACCCAAAGGCTCCACAAGCTTCCAAGTGTCTTCATGAACCAATGCCACCTTATTTTCTTAGCATTTATTATTTATTTGACCCATTTAAATGTGAATATGGTAAACTAAATTCCTTATGTGTCCCATAGCCCCTTATTACAAAATTTATGTCTCCATCTCAACCTAGGGAATTAGTAGGTTGGCGAAAAAATATTTGCAAGTAGTCTTATTTGGATGGGGACATGACACCTTGATTTGAATGGATGACCATTAAAACTTGCATAGAAATATTCAAGTATTTAGAATCAACACTCAAACAACAAGACTTGCCACTAGGCACAACAATGTAATCATAGACAAAAAACCATAACATCTAGAAAAACATTCTGTTCTCCTCATTTTTAAGGTTATTCCTTAACCTTTTTCTTGTATCCTAGAGGCAAGGAAAGATAAAAGAACCATAAATATAATTCTTACCTCCCACTTCTTCTTTAAACATCTGGTAAGCATCACTAATTCCACACCCTCTTGGAGATGAGATTCATCACTTCCTAGAACATTTTACACCCCTACTATCTCTTACTAGAGATATCCCACCTTACAATATCCCCATTCTGATTTATGGAGATACTAACTCAATCACAAAAATAAAAGTGAAAAAAAATTGAAACAAGGTGCAAATTCTAGCTTTTACAAACCAAAATTTGCATTTTTCCAACTTGCTCCAAATGGAACCAAGCCCCAACTATTTTCTGATTTGACACAATGGGATACATTTCAGAACCCAAAAGGACTCAAATAGGGTCATACTAGAAGGATTTACTTCGACAACTTGCACATTTCAGAGTACATCACACTTGGGAAGACCATTAAAATGTCTAGAGGCAATTTCCCCAAGAATTATGTGGAAACTCTTCCTCTTCTAGTGCAATACTATAAGTAACTATATAGAAACAAGGACATGCACTTTAGATAATGAAATCCTAGTCAACTTTATTCTTAGGATTCAAACGAGCATACATATAATTAATAATTAGAGAACACAAATCCACATAGCAACACATTTGATATTGACACACAATGTTTACGTGGAAAACCCAAAATTGGGAAAAACCACCATAATAGATCTATTATATCCCTTGACCTAGGCCATCCAGGCTAGTCCAATTGAGCTATCCCCGACTCACCTCTAGACCACTTTAAAAATGTAGCCTCATTAAGGCTTATAAAGGATTCTTTACATGCAATACCAGGGGACAATACCATGGGCCACCAATACCATGGAAAATACAATGGGATACAAAAAACCATGTGCCCAAAAACTATGTACTAGACCTCAACTACCTTTGACTCATTCCCAAGTCAAGGTTAACCCTAACAATACCCCCTTTAAGCTTGACATGTGGATCTCACATACACCCCCTATCACCTAGGTCTATCTCTTGACTTTATCGATGAGTTACCAAGGGTATGCGTGCCTTACCAGGTCTTACAACCATATTCCCATTTACATGCAAACTTACCCATTATTTATTTCCATGTGTTTTCATGGTGACATCACCATCGCCATCCTTGCTACATCCTCTCGCTTTTCCATGCTCTCCTTCTTGCTCATTTTCTACCATGCTCCTTTTGTATTTGCATCCAATCTTGCCATTAACGTCCATTTAAAAAGAATCCATCTACTAGATTACATGAGTCCTCGTCCATTGTAACCACCAATTCTCTAGTAATTATCTTCACATACATGGCTCATCAATCTTGGTCCCAAAACTAATATTACACCATCTCACATTCCTCCCGCAATCGAATACTCAACCTCTTTGATCCATATCAAGCTAGGTTATGAGTACGCATGCTTCCCTCGTACCTACCCAATGGTTCATTCCACACTTGATGAAACATCCCTTCTCTGCGCATAAGAGGTATACCTTGTGCTTCTATTACCCAAGGAAATTACATTCTAACCAAGAACTAAAAAAATATTGCGGTTGTTGGTTACCACTGAACATGCACCCCACAATTACTACAAAAAATCACGTACAACACAACAAGAAAAACTATATGTTAAACCATGAATCTGATACCATTTATTAGGATTCAAACGAGCATACATATAATTAATAACGAGAGAACACAAATCCAAATAACAACACATTTAAGATAGACACACAATGTTTACGTGGAAAACCCAAAACCAAAAAAAACCACCATAATAGATCTATTATTTCCCTTGATCTAAACCAGCCAAGTTGGGCCAAGTGAGCTAGCCACCACTCACCTCTAAGCCACTTTACAATGGATCCTCCTCAAGCCTTATAAATGCTTCTTCATGCAATACCATGGGACAATACCATGGGCCAAAAAATACTAGGGAAAATACCATGGTCTACAAAAAACCATGTGCCCAAAAACTATGTGCTAGACCTCAACCAACTTGAATAATTCCTGATTCAAGGTTAACCCTAACACTTTATAAGTCATAATAGAGGAAAATAAAATTAGATTTCACCACAGTAAGGAAGACTAGCTCAAATTCGACGAGTAAAGACTGCTAGCTTCCAACTCTATCCAAACACACAGAGACCCTACCAAATTCCACCATAGAGCCTCATATTGACTCAAACACATTCCCATGGTTGAATATACTACATAAAGGATCTTTAGTACTTTTAATGGAATTCCAACACTCACAGATTTAAGACTATGCAAACCATAGCTAATTGATGACTTTTCAACTTTTCCCAAACACTACTTGACCCTCTCAAATTTTCCAAACAGGGTCATATAGTAATTAACACACTCTAAACAACTTTAATATCACACTGACTAAAATCTGGGACTCTCTAAGGAAGTTTTACAAATACATAAATATGACTACAGAATTGCAGGGGTTTCTATTTAATCACTAGTAAACTGTCGGTTTAGTATGCATCCCAAACACCCCCAAAATCTCTCAAAACTTAATAGATAGCTTGCGTTCGAACCTAACATGCCTTTAAAAGGATTAACATTGAACTAACATAAATCAGTAGCCCTCTTGATTTATTTTTCAAACACGATTTGTAACCACAACTTGTAGATCTAAGCTAGTGACTAAAACAACGAAACAAGAGCATATAACTAAGGGGAAACAATATTGAAAATTTATTTTTATTGGATGACCACTGATAGAAATTACATGGTTGTAAATACAAATTCAAAGGTATATAAATATGTTACATTTGATATAAGGAAATGGAAACTAGGAGACTAACATAAGAAAAAATTGATAACACATCTCAAGAAAATGGATTCTTCATTACAAATACTCTTTCTTCCTGAAGAATCATGACCCCAAACTTCTTATACAAAACCATGGTTGTTCCCTCTACCTGATACATGGGTTTTGATGCTAATACAACAACCAAGATGCACTATCCACACCAACAGGTGCTCCCTCCAAGCCAAACTCACACCCAATACTGAATCTAGCTCTTGGAAAACACTGTGAAAACAACATTGTTGAAATGGAAACTACTGGAACATGGTCACAACATTCTAAACCCGCACAAAGATAATAATAAAAAATATGTTTATGAAGCTCCATGGAAAGAACTGTGTGTTCTCTTCCTTAATCACCAACTGAAATGATTGTTAATCCCACCCACTAGTTATTGTATGTAAAGTGGCACATCTACCAATGCAAACCAAGGGAATATCTCCCAATTTGTGAGAAGCATGAATATATCCAATACAATTGAAAAATGACCAAACTATCATTCAAGGAGGCTCCCATACTCATTTTATAAACTTCTCTTAGGGTTTTACCTCCTTCTAGGGCCTTCTTTCTTGAAATTTGATCCATTTATAATTGGAGGAATCTTTGGCAAGTTACTAGCACATGTGGACCCACTTCCTCTCATCAAGTGTTCCCTCCTTGGATAAATTTGGACCCCACAAATTTTAATCAGTTTCCTTGGTGCTTCTTGGCTATTTTTATTCATTCTTGAGCAAAATTTTGGAAACTTCTGGATTTCCTGCTTTTCAGCTGCTTTCCTACTTTTCAACTGTTTTTTCCAGATTTCTTTGAGGGAGACAACTCATAAGGGTCCACTTATCCTCCTAAGATCCCTCTTGGGAGGCCTGGACATTTCCAACTCATTAAAAAAATAATTAACAATTAAATATTCATATTTATGGACCTATATCACTTCTTCATCATTTTAATTTAATTATGCATAGCTATTATAGGCTAGAATTAATTATTTTCATCAAGGGATTAAAATCAAAATTTTGGGGACATAACAATTCTCCCCTAGAAATGATCTTGTCCTCAATCAAGTGAAAATATGGTTGATGAAGAATTTGTACACTTTTCTCACAATACTTTGCAAGGATGATTCAAAAACCATTTGAATCTCATCTCCATCATAGATGACCGCTTGGATAATCTTGCATTGGTCATCCTTTGTCGTCAACTCAATAATGATCCTAATTTTATAATTATCCATGGCTAATTGAGTTTAACCCTTTCACATACTTCAATCCTTCATACTTGAGAGATTTCCATGAAAGCCTCCCACTCACCCTTGTTTCAATCTTCATGTAACTAGGGTGATCATACTGCAACAAAATCACTCCTATGTCTTCTTTGGAAGCATTACCTTAAAGCACAAATGGTGGAGAAAAAATTGATGAGGTAAACATTGAACAAGTTTTCATCATCTTCTTCATCCATTTGAAAACCCCTTTAGATTTATCACTCCAATAGGAAACTCCTTTCCTTACTTGGGCAGTCATATGTGTTGAGAACTGGAAGGATCTTTTACATGGTGCACCATTCTCCAACTTGTTCACATCCATGGAATTGGACCAAACAATGGCAAGCCAAATTACCTTCATGTGGACATCAACTTAACCATGCTCAGTCGTAGAATCAAGGTTTAACAATATCTCAATCCTTTCAAACTCTCATTCAAACAATGTGTGATGCCATGACTGCTTTACCCAAGTATATGATATAACTTCCAAATTAAAAGAGTACTTCCCAAACATCCTACCATGAACCAAAATGTGATAAAAGAGAACCAACACAAGCTTACAATATTTCTTGTTGTATGTTATGTTCATGTAAGATGGTGAAGCCATAGGTGCACTAGCCAAGCCAATGCCCATGCATGAGAATCAAGGATATCCACATTGGCCACAAGGAGTTGTACTATGCAGAACTCCTTCTTCCAAGCGAAACTAATGATAATGATCGAAGTGGAGATCAATATTGGGAATGTTTTTAACCTTATGCATCACATCCCTCTCAAGAGATGTCTCTATCCCACACATTGCTACATGCATATTCCAACTAAAATAGTTGAGACCAATAATTATTCCTAGGTCCCAAATAAATATAAAAATTGAGAAGTGTCTTCTACTTCCCCCTCTACATTGTCCAATGTAAACATAGAGAGCCTCATGAGGACCCCCAAACCACCAAGAAGGAAGACAATAAGTCCATACACCATATGGTTTCCTATGCAAGAAGCTATACCACTACTCAACATGGATAAACTTCTAGAAATGAAAGTTGGCTCACCCTCCTAGATCCCACTAATCATGCTACATCCTCCCAAACTCTAATGCCATAAATAACAATATGTCACTCCATGGAATTCTAGTATCACATTACTTATGCAACAATCCACTAAACATCTTGATCACCTGCAATAATGTGGCATTCCAAATGATGCCAAAATCCGATAACCATGTTGGAATTCCATCATCTCCAATGCTCCTAAAAATTTATGTCATTAGATCTAAAAGTGTTTATACCTATTCATGTGAAAGTTGACTTCTTGCATGCATTTTTGCATCCTACATTCCATAAATGCAAGATGATTTTCTTTCACAGGGTGATTCGAAATCTCCACGAGTCTTCATCTTTGTAATGCATTCATCCATCCAATCCATGAGTGAATAAGCAACCATTTTTTCTCATCCAAATGGAATGTGATCAACCATATCCTTTGGATGAGGTTTTTCTTTCAAGGCATGCATGTCAAATAACCTCCTACTAATGCAAGTAGGTCTTATGCATCCTTGAGCCTGCATTTAGGTGATGTACTTGTGTACCCAATCCTTAGATAAACAAATACCACTGCTTGCATAGTCAAATGGTATGTCCCCAACTATCTCTCCCATATATAAGTCCTCCACTATGTCCTTTTGCATATCAACAAGTGCTTGGCCAAAATATTCTACATCTTTGTTATTCATAAGCACTTGTAAATCTGAATTTTCCTCATGTTCAATCTCCGCATGAGGTTCCCCCATCAAACCTAGTGTGTTTCCTAACATGTACACATGATCATTTTCCTTGCAGGAAGGAGGATGTGGTGTACTCAACTCCTTGCAAAGGTGATCAACCTACTTTTTTTATTCTTGAAGGTCTTCATATGCATTAGAATTTGAATGCCATTCAGATATTCAAGCAGAGAGTTATGATAATTTTACAGCAATTGAATGGAGAATGAACATACAAACTAAGCAAAACAAACCACATAGGAAACGAAAAAGTATTGCTCAGGAATTTACAGTATATTCATCATAATAATATCGAGTGTTACAAAAGTTTACATAGGTATAATTCAAATGCATGAGTAATGAATTCGAATCCTCCAAGTGGATCAGACTGTATCTAACTGAATCTCTAACTGAAGGTCTCCCAATCAATATTGGAGTCTAAATAGACAACTCCCTGATGATGAATAACTCAAACAACCACTGACAGCTAGTTAACTCAGTGCAACTGAGTGTGGTAGGTAGGAAAACTGCTCCCCCCCATGCAACCATGCATTAGTAGAGCTAGCCTAACTGACTATGAAGTAACTATATGTAACTGAGGGCTAACTAAGACTAACTAGTGCTAACACCAACTGACTGAAGTAGGTTGGTGTTGGGACTCCCAATGCCTCCTAAAATGTAGGGATTATTCTAGGAGGCTCCCTAACTAATGCATGCACATGCAGTAAGTGGTAGTTAACCTCTAGTAGTGTTCCCCACACTTCAATGACTGGTACCTATGGCCCTATTGGGCCAAGTGGACCCAATTGCACTAGTGGACCCATTTAATTAATTTAAGGTTCCTAAGTTAGGGAATAATTAATCTAATAGACATTTGACCAAGGGAGGATTAATAATCCTAACACCTCGCCTTAATACTAACTTGGACAACTATGGGCCCTAGTAACAAGACCATAAGTCACCCAAATAGAATCTAGAAGATAATAAAAAAATGTTGCTTAATACAACTGAGGAAACACGGGAAAACCTCATGGGAACACCCCCCCCTCAAAAAATAAGAAGGAAAATCGCAATCTGCAAGCTATCCTTAGAAGAAAGAAGCTTCCTCCTTAGAAAAATAACTTGAGCAAAACAATGCTGTAAAAAATTGCAACTCTATGCAGCAGCATGGTCCATCAGTGGACCTCTCAATGTACTTATGAAATGATGAATCTATTTGGTTTTGCTGGATGGTGAAGGCAGGGAATGATAAAATATCTGCTTCTGTGGGCCATGTAGCTGATCATTCGTCATCAGCGAGTAGCACCGACTTGGAAATTTGGTGCACCATTCTATAGAGACTGAATCTGTGAGGGATAGTGCATCATGCTCATAATGATATTGGGACCTACTTCTTCTTCTGGAACTCCAGTACCATTTCCAGCTGCATCAAGAAGCTTTTGAGCCCATCTGGGTTTAGGATTCTAATTAGGAATGGGTACTGGATCTGGATCTAGAATCTCTTAAGATCCAGTCTGAATAAAAGGACCATGTTGTATGTGATATTCTTCATATGAATCTGAAACCTGTAGCACATCATCATCATTATCAAAAATAGGTGTAGAAATAGTTATACCTTCCTATGCTGCTGGAGGAGTATCATGCAACTGATCTTCTTCGGATTGAACACTTCTTTCAATGAAGTATCTTCTGGTAGCAACCTCCATCAGTTTGTAAGATTTTGTTGCTTTTGCATATCTCAGCAGAATGCATTCACTACTTTGGGCTTGGAAGGCCTTCCTCTTGTCAAGTGGTATCCTGGACCAAGCTTTGGAACCAAAAACTCTTAGATGAGAGACATTGGGCTTATACTCATGCGGTGCTTCGAATAGTGTGACCCCAACCACTGATTTGTGGGGCACCCTATGCTGCAAATATGAAGCACAATTTACTACTTCAGCCCAAAGAGGAGGAGGTAGATGGTTGCCATGGGGAAGGCATGTTGCCATCTCTTTCAGTAATATGTTCTTCCTCTCAGCCACACCATTTTGTTGTGGTGCGTATGGAACTGAATGTTCCATTCGAATCCCCTCTTATTCACAGAAATTATGGAAATCTCTTTTTACATATTCTCCTACTCCATCGTATCTTATTTACTTGATCTTCTTATTGAAACTGTTCTCAACCATAGCTTTAAAACTTTTAAAAATCTCAAAAAATTCTGATTTCAGTTTCATGAAGTAGATCCAGTAGTACCTAGAACAATCATCAATAAAGGTCGGGAAATACCTGCAACCATTAATGGAGTTTGTGGGAATAGGTCCAGCTACATCACTGTGTATCAAATCAAGTGTAGAGACATCTCTATGAGCCTTCCCAACATCATACTTCTTTTATAGATGCTTACCTACCAAGCACCCAACATATACTCCATCGGAAGTTTGGATAGAGGGAAAACCTTCAACCTTGTTATCATTGTGGAGATGCTTCAGATATTTGAAATGGAGATGACCAAACCTATCATGCCAAATCTTGCTGGTGTTGTTAGCATGAGACAATAAAGTTGTACGAGGAGAAACAGGTAAGAAATGTGAAAACTTATAAGCTTTGGTAGAGTGATTTGCAATACCTTTCGCTACAAGATTTCCAGTGGCTTTTTCTATAATCTTAGCTGAGTCTGAATCAAATGTGACCCTCTTAGGAGAGCCTATATGAGTCATCTGGTAAACAGATAACACGTTAGCAGCAAGGGAGGGCACATATAATACATTCTTGAACTCACCATGCTTCACTCTGACTGAGCCTCTTCCTTTTGCTGGAATATGGGAATCATCTCCCATGTGAATATTAGGCCCCTTTGATAGTGAAATAGTAGAGAAGGATTCTTTGGAGGCAACCATGTGGTTGGAGGCTCCAGAATCTATAATGTATGCCAAGAATGGAGAGAGAGTTTCTTTCAAAGCATGACGCCTTTCGGCATCTTTCGTCGGTGCTTCTTCATCAGAATTATTTGCTCTTAGAGGAGCAATGTTGTGATGTTTGAGAAGAGCGGACATCTCATCAAGTTGCTTCCTCACACAATGTTCTTCAAGATGGTATTCCTTTTCACAATACAGACATAACTTATTTTCAAATTTCTTCTTCTTAGAGCCGGAGGCCCCTTCAGAAGCTTGCTGATTTGGTTTAGGCTTCGAATCAGTTGCCTTTGGCTCCTTCTTCTTTGATTTCCCCTTTGCTTGCATTTTGGAAGAGTTAGTAACCAAGAGAGCTTGATCTTTGGAAGTCTGGATGACTCCCATTCGAATCAATTTGTCTTGTTCCTTGATTAAGGAAACGCAAAATGAATCTAAAGAAGGAAGTTTTCAATCAGGAAAGCTTTCTTGCTTGGAATGAAATATAGAGACATATACAGAGTACTCAGGACCTAGTTTGTTGAGTATGTAAAGGACATTCTGCTCATCCTTCCGCTCTATCCCGCACTGTCTGCATTGTAGCACTAGAGACTTGAATTTGGAGAAGAATTGCTCAATAGTCTCCAAACTGCTGGGATGTAAAGATACCAACTCATTCTCTAGAATGTGTCCCTAAAGCTCATCTTGTTTGTTAAACAAGCTATCAAGCTACTCCCAGGATTCTCTGGGAGTCCTCAATCCTTCTAGATGAAATATGAGATATCTGGAAATATAAGTACATAAGTACCCGAATGCTTCATCACAATGGTTTGGGAACTTGTTCTGCTCTACCGGCTGATGAGGCTCAGCCTCCCATCCATGTATGATCCTGTGGTAGCCATGCTTGCACAAGGCCAGCTGCATATCAATCCTTCAATCAAGGTAATTGGAAGTTGCGAGGATCCATGGTTCAGGAGTTTGAGAACTCATAATTGCTCCGGCTGGAAGACTGCAAATACTTCTCTCAGGCTACGTATCACCCGTTAATTTCACTGCAATAACACACTAAAACATATGAACTATTAGAATCATGCTTTTCCTCTCGGCATGAACATGTTTTCAGGGTCTGTCACGCCCTCTCCGCTGATCTGAATGAATCCAGAGTTAGCAAATTTTCATAGGGTACTTCTGTGGAAACCCAGCTGCTTCTGATGTTTGATGTTGAAAATCAAGCATGAATCCTACCTGAGAAGGCTCTGATACCATGTAAGGTTTTTCGTTACACCAAAACTTGCAGATGTTGATGAACATTTGAAACACAACATAAGGCCCTATCCCCAAGAGTGGTGGTTAGTCCACTTGTTTAATATTCACAGACGTGCGGCGGTTATACCATGTGGAGGTTGTACTAATACTCCAACACCCCGCCTCCGGCATAGCTTAGGGGAATTGAACCTGAGACCTCTGCTCTGTCTCAACAATTGAATGGAGAATGAACATACAAACTAAGCAAAACAAACCACACAGGAAACAACCAAGTATTGCTCAGGAATTTATAGTATATTCATCATAATAATATCCGGTGTTATAATAGTTTACATAGGTAGAATTCGAATGCATGAGTAATGAATTTGAATCCTCCAAGTGGATAAGACTGTATCTAACTGAAGGTCTCCCAATAAATATCAGAGTCCAAATAGACAACTCCTTTATGACCAATAACTCCAACAACCACTGACAGCTAGTTAACTCAGTGCAACTGAGTGTGGTAGGTAGGAAAAGCACTCCTCCCCATGCAACCATGCATTATCCATGCATTAGTAGTGCTAGCCTAACTGATTGTGAAGTAACTGAATGTAACTAAGGGCTAACTAAGACTTACTAGTGCTAACACCAACTGACTGAAGTAGGTTGGTGCCAGGACTCCCAGTGGCTCCTAAAATGTAGGGATTGGTCTAGGAGGTGCCTTAACTGATGCATGCACATGTATTA
>LPNX010778158.1:207988-252878 GCA_001517045.1 Pseudotsuga menziesii | reverse complement strand
CCCCCCCCCCCCCCCAAAAAAAAAGTAGGAAAATAGCAATCTGCAAGCTATCTTTAGAAGAAAGAATCTTCCTCCTTAGAAATATAACTTGAGCAAAACAATGCTGCAAAAAATTGCAGCTCTATGCAGCAACATGGTCCATCAGTGGACCTCTCAATGTACTTCTGAACTGATGACTCTGTTTGATTTTGCTGGATGGTGAAGGTAGGGAATGATAAAATATCTGCTTCTATGGGCCATGTAGCTGATCATTCGCCATCGTCAAGTAGCATCAACTTGGAACTTTGCTGCACCATTCTGTAGAGAGCGAATCTGTGAGGGATAGTGCAACATGCTCATTCTAATACTGGGACCTAGTTCTTCTTCTGTCTTCTAGAACTCCAGCACCACTTCCAGCTGCATCAAGAAGATTTGGAGCCCATCTGGGTTTAGGCTTCTGATTAGGAATGGGTATTGGATCTGGATCTAGAATCTCTTGAGATTCAGTCTCAATAACAGGATCATGCTGTATGTGATCTTATTCATCTGAATATGGAACCTGTATCACATCATCATCATTATCAAAAATAGGTGGAGAAATAGTTGTACCTTCCTGTGATGTTGGAGGAGTATCATGCAGCTGATCTTCTTCGAACTGGACACTTCTTTCAATGAAGCATCTTCTGGTAGCAACCTCCATCAGTTTATAAGCTTTTACATCTTTTGCATATCCCATCGGAACACATTTGCTACTTTGGGCTTGGAAGGCCTTCCTCTTATCAAGTGGTATCCCGACCCAAGCTTTGGAACCAAAAACTCTGAGATGAGAGACATTGGGAGTATACCCATGTAGTGCTTCGAATGGTGTGACCCCAACCACTGATTTGTGGGGCATCCTATTCTGCAAATATGAAGCATAGTTTACTACTTCAGCCCAAAGAGAAGGAGGTAGATGCTTCCCATGGAAGGCATGTTTCCATCTCTTTCAGTGATTTGTTCTTCATCTCGACCACACCATTTTGTTGTGGTGTGTATGGAACTGAGTGTTCCATTCGAATCCCCTCTGATTCACAAAAATTATGGAAATCTCTTTTAGCATATTCTCCTCCTCCATCGGATCTTATTGACTTGATCTTCTTATTGAAACTGTTCTCAACCATAGCTTTAAAACTTTTAAAAATCTCAAAAGCTTTTGATTTCAATTTCATGAAGTAGATCCAACAGTACCTAGAATAATCATCAATAAAGGTCAGGAAATACCTACAACCATTAATGGATTTTGTGGGCATAGGTCCAACTACATCACTGTGTATCAAATCAAGTGTAGAGACAGCTCTATGAGCCTTCCCAACATCATAATTCTTTTCTGGATGCTTACCTACCAAGCACCTAGCACATACTCCATCAAAAGTTTGGATGGAGGGAAAACCTTCAACCATGTTATCATTGTGGAGTTGCTTCAGATATTTGAAATTGATATGGCCAAATATATCATGCCAAATCTTGCTGGTGTTGTTAGCATGAGACAATAAAGTTGTAGGAGGAGAAACAGGTAAGAAATATGAAAACTCATAAGCTTTGGTAGAGTGATTTGCAATACCTTTCGCTACAAGATTTCCAGTGGCTTTTTGTGTAATCTCAACTGAGTCTCAATCGAATGTGACCCTCTTGGGAGAGCATGTATGAGTCATCTGGTAAACATATAACAGGTTAGCAACAAGGGAGGGCACATATAAGACATTCTTGAACTCACCATGCTTTGCTTTGACTAAGGCCCTTCCTTCTGCTAGAATCTGGGAATCATCTCCCGTGTGAATATTAGGTCCCTTTGATAGTGAAAGAGTAGAGAAGGATTCTTTGGAGGAAACCATGTGGTTGGAGGCTCCAGAATCTATAATGTATGTTGAGGATGGAGAGAGAGTTTCTTTCAAAGCATGACACCTTTCAACATCTTCTATTGGTGCTTCTTCATTAGGATTCTTTGCTCTTGGAGGAGCAATGTTGTGTTGTTTGAGAAGAGTGAACATCTCATCAAGTTGCTTCCTCATACAATGTTCTTCAAGATGGTATCCCTTTTCACAATACAAACATAACTTCTTTTCAAATTTCTTCTTCTTAGAGTCGGAGGCCCCTTCGGAAGCTTGCTGATTTGGTTTAGGCTTCGAAACAACTTCCTTTGGCTCCTTCTTCTTTGATTTTTCCTTTGCTTGCACTTTGGAAGAGTTAGTAACCAAGAGAGCTTGATCTTCGGAAGTCTAGAAGACTCCCATTTGAATCAAACTGTCTTATGCCTTGATTAAGGACTCGAAAAATGAGTCTAAAGAAGGAATTTTCCAATCAGGAAAGCTTTTCCACTTGGAATGAAACATAGAGACATATACAGAGTACTCAGGACCTAGTTTGTTGAGTATGGAAAGGACATTTTGCTCATCCTTCCGCTCTACCCCGCACTATCTGCATTGTGGCACTAGAGACTTGAATTGGGAGAAGAATTGCTCAATAGTATCGAAACTGCTGGGATGTAAAGATACCAACTCATTCTCCAGAATGTGTCCCCGAAGCTCATCTTGTTTGTTAAACAAGCTATTAATCTTCTCCTAGGATTCTCTGGGACTCCACAATCCTTCTAGATGAAAGAGGAGATCTCTAGAAATATAAGTACATAAGTACCCAAATGCTTCATCACAACGGTTTAGGAACTTGTTCCGCTCTATCGGTTGATGAGGCTCAGCCTCCCATCCATGTATGATCCTGTGGTAGCCATGCTTGCACAAGGCCAACTACATATCAATCCTCCAATCAAGGTAATTGGAAGTTGTGAGGATCCGTGGTTCAGGATTTTAAGAACTCATAATTGTTTTGGTAAGAAGACTGCAAATACTTTTCTCAAGATACGTAGCACCCGTCAATTTCACTGCAATAACACACTAAAACATATAAACTGTTAGAATCATGCTTTTCCTCTTGACATGAACATGTTTTCAGGGTCTGTCACGCCCTCTCCGCTACTCTGAATGAATCCAGAGCTAGCAAATTTTCATAGGGGAGTTTTGTGGAAACCTGGCTGCTTCTGATGTTCGATGGGGAGAAGCAAGCATGAAACCTGCCTAAGAAGGCTTTGATACCATATTAGAATTTGAATTCCATTTAGATATTCAAGCAAAGAGTTATGATAATGTTGCAGCAATTGAATGGAGAATGAACATAAACTAAGCAAAACAAACCACACAAGAAACTGACGAGTATTGCTCAGGAATTTATAGTATATTCATCATAATAATATCATGTGTTACAATAGTTTACATAGGTAGAATTTGAATGCCTAAGTAATGAATTTGAATCCTCCAAGTGGATAATACTGTAACATTATCAAAACTCTCTGCTTGAAGATCTAAATGGCATTCAAATTATGACTGATAGTAGGGTGGTAGCGAGACTCCCAATGGCTACTAAAATGTAGGGATTGGTCTAGGAGGCGCCCTAACTGATGCATGCACATGTATTAAGTAGTAGTTAACCTCTAGTAGTGTTCCCCACACTTCAATGACTGGTACATGTGGCCCAATTTGGCCNATTGCACTAGTGGACCCATTTAATTAATTTAAGGTTCCTAAGTTAGGCAATAATTAATCTAATAGACATTTGACCAAGGGAGGATTAATAATCCTAACAATATGTGCTCTTCAAAGAATCATCGGTGGCCTCCAACTCACCAATGAAAGTTTTTTATGCTTCTTCTTCCTTCTTTTGTGAATGGTAGTACATGCCTACAAACTAGAGAAGTTGATTTCGATATGAGAGTAGGCTTAAGTAACTCTCTTTCCTCTAGGCCACTGCTTCTCTAAGTGCTCCGAACTCTTCCAAGGAGATTCTCCTTGCAAATCATCTCCTGAATATTTCCAACAACAACTTGTTACCAAGGCATTGGTATCTACAAAGTTCTTCAAGGATGCCATGAGATTCTCTTGGTCCTCCTTTAGTGTTCCACTCAAACGACGTGGCTCACAAAGAAGATCCTCCACAAAGTTTATTCCTTCTAATGGTTGACACCTAAGATTAATTTTCTTGTAGCATAGATCCACAACACATGTTTCATCCTTAACACATAGGTTAACATTATAAGATTTTTGTAATATCACTTTCATGGTATGAAGTGGAAGGTACTTCAGAGGGCTACAATGAATAATAACTTTTGAAAAAATCAAAATTTTCTTCATACCTATGTGACACATTTACATCCTATCCAAGTGGTTGATTTGTGTTAAGATGCTATTCCATTTTATGGTCCATAGGAAGACTCACTTCTGCAACATGTGGTTCTTTCTGCTCTAACTGCTCATTATACTGGAGCGAATGTGTGTGTATGGCTTCATCCTTGTAACAGGATGCCTAATTTGTGCTATCCTCATGATCTTGTTCATTTTCTTCTTCACCTTTGGTCGTCATTCCTATGTTTTCCTTGTGTTCCTCCTGTTTCATTTGTAGGCTAAACCATGACTGTAGATTTACCATTTTTCTAAACCTCTAGATGCTCCATATTTCTATTTCAATGTTTGCTCCACTTCTTTATACACTTTCTTGACCATATGTGCTACCCTTATCTTGTATGTGTTTCTAGAGAGATCCCCGTTCTAGAACAGTCTCTCAACCTTGAATGTGCAAAAGTATTAGAAGGTCATGCTGTCCTGGATCTCTTTGCTTAGAGCTTGGTAATCTCAGAAGTACTTAGAAAGATTCACTTCCATTGGTTGTCCTCCAAAGAATACTCTGCCATCACCAATACTCGACATTAGGGAAGTGTGCATGTTATCATCCCTACATATAATGTCACATGAAAAATCATTCTTCTCATGTGAAATGGGAAAGCCTCCATCTATGTGAATAACTTCTTCATATTGCTCAAAATCATCTTCAACTACGGGTACAAGCCTCATAGGTGCAATTTTTTTCTTCTTCAGATAATGGAAATTTAGAGTTGTAGATCATAGGTGTAGAGAAACATGCTCTGATACCACTGTCACATATCCCAATCTAATTTATGGAGATACTAAATCAATCATAGAGATAAACATCATAAAAATTGAAACTAGGTGCAAGTTCTAGCTTTTACAAACCAAAGTTTGCATGTTTCCAACTTACTCCAAATGGAACCAAACCCTAAATATTTTAATATCTAACACAATAAGATAGGTTTCAAAACCCATAAGGACTCATATAGGGCCATACCAAAAGGATTTACTTCGACAGCTTGCACATTTCAGAGTACATCACACATGGGTGGATCATTAAAATGTCTGGAGGCAATTTCCCCAAGAATTATGTGGAAACTCTTTCACTTCTGGTGCGATATTGGAAGTAACTATACAAAAACAAGGACAATAAATTCAGATATGAAGCACCTATTCAACTTCATAATTCATAACAGAGGAAAGCCGAATCAAATTTCACCACAGTGAGGAAGACTAGCTCATATTTGACTAGTAAAGACTATTGGATTCCAACTCTCTCCAAACACATGAAGACCCTATCAAATTCAAACAAAGAGCCTCATATTGAATTCGAACAAATCCCCATTAGTTGAACAGACCATAGACATAATCCTGAGTACTTTTAATGGAAGTTTAACACTCACAGATTTAAGACTATGCAACCACAAGTAATTGTCTTAGATTGTTGAATTTTCAACTTCTTCCAAACACTACTTGAACCTCTCGAATTTTCCAAAACAAGGTCATATGGTCATTAACACACTCTAATAATTTTGAATCTCACATAGACAAACATCATGGACTCTCTAAGGAAGTTTTACATACACATAAATATGACTACATAATTGCAGAGGTTTGTCTTGGATTACTAGTAAACTGTTGGTTTAGTATGCATCCCAAACACCCCCAAACCCTATCGAAACTTCACATACAAATTGGATTTGAACCTAACATTCCTTTAACAGGATGAACATTGAACTAATGAACACTAGAAGCTCTCTTGATTTATTTTTCAAACAGTTTGTAACCACAACTTGTAGATCTAAGCTAGTGACTGAAACAATGAAATAGGAGTGCAAAACTAAAAGGGGAAACAATACTAAAATATTAGTTTTTATTGGATGGCCACTCACACAGCTTAAATGGCTATAAATACAACTACAAATACATAGAAATATGTTACATTTGATAGGAAAGGGAAGCTCGGATATTAATAAAAGAAAAACTTGACAATACGACTTTGAAGAAAATGGATTCTTCATCACAAATACTCATTCTTCTTGAAGGATCACGACCCCAAACTTTTGATGTGAAACCATGGTTACGGCCTCCACTCGATACAAGGATTTTATAGCCAATACAACAACCAAGACCCCCTTAGGTCACCTAGACATTTCCAAGTCATTGAACAAATAATTAACAATTAAATATTTAAATGTATGGATCTACATCACTTATTCATGATTTAATTTAATTATACATAGTTACTATAGGACATAATTAATTATTTTCATAAAGGGATTAAAGTCAAAATTTTGGGGACATGACACACCCACTGAAGACAAGCATGAGGAGAGTGCCATAAATAATCGATGTAGCGGAGAGGGTTTAGTGAGAATGAGGGAGCCATGAACATAAGGGAGTGTTACAGTTCCCTTGCTTACCATAAATAATAGCAAGTGCCACTTACAAGAGGGAGGATTAATGTGCCATGTGGGAGGCATTTTGCGAGATTCATATCCTAATGCCATAATGAGTGAATGTACCATCAAATTTGAATTCAAATTTAAAATCTAGGGGAGCCATCTCTACTTGAGATGGCCCCCATGTTACACAAAAATGCCTTTATCCATATGAACTGCTCCATTGGAAAGCCTTTCTGCCACAAGGTTATTATATCTTCGCACATGCATGAGATTCACTTCCTTGATTTGGATAAGACTCCAAAGGATTTTGTTGCGTGTTTTGCTCATAATAGTTCATTCTTTGACTATTCATTCCTTGTTTGTTTTATAACCATGAGAGAGTTTCAAAGAATCACGATCTTTTGAATCTAGAGACTTTTGATTATTTCTAATCCCATATGCAAAGCATACTATTATGCTTGGTTGTTAGCTGCTCTTCCTATTCTCCAAGAGATTACCAAATAAGTTTTCTCATCAAGATCCAAAAGGATCCCCACCCCAAGGAAATACATGTTTTTAACCATTAAACCTACACTAATTGTAATGTGAGAAGTCAAGTAACATCAACATTACATTATTTTATTATATATAAAAAAGTGATACCTAAAGAACCAAAAAAATATAAAAAAACAAAATAAAAATTAACATAAAAAAACATAAAATAAATAATAAAATATAAAAAACAAAATAAAAAGTTATAAAAAAAATCATAAAAATATGTAAAAACAAAAACAAACACAAATAAAAATATACAAAATCAATTTGATATGAATGACTTTATCCTCACACACTCGCTTAAATTAGGAATTAATTATAGGAAGCACATCTCAAGATTAAAAAACAAAACATAATAATAAAAATTATGTCACTTTTTATCCTCACACACTCGCTTAAATTAGGAATTAATTATGGGAAGCACATCTCAAGATTTAAAAACAAAACATAATAAGAAACTAAGAATTATGTCACTTGTAAGGTTGGAATTTGAGAATCACAATGCGCTATTGAATTTATATATATATATATATATATATATAATTATTGTTTAAGTTGTAAAAATCAAATCTCTGATCTCCATTAGGTTGGAATTTGACAATCACAAAATCCATCAACTACTCATCATAAAAAATAAAGAATATTATTAATATATTTAATTAAAAGTCAAACCTATGATCATAAAAGTGAAAGAATATTATTAATATATTTATTATAATTTAAATGATAAAGATCAAATCTCCATATTAGAAAAAAAATAAAAAAATCGTGTATATTGTAAGATTGTACTTGATGATCAAAATACCCATCATAAAAAGTGAAAAATATTATTTTTTTATAGCAAAGTTGGAATTTGACGACCACAATGACCATCAACTACTTATCATAAAAATAAAAATATTCATAAATTTAATCATAAAAATGAAAGTAAAATAATATTATTAATACATTAAATCATAGAAGTAAAGAAATATTATAATACATTTAATTATATACTAATTTTGACATGTAAATATAACTTCAAATTTCATCAAACGATCCCAATGCCCGTCAAATACCTATCGTGAAGAATTATTATTAATACAATAATTATATAATTCAAGCCAATGTAGTTTCAATTAGTACCGTGATCCTTTGGGAGATATACACTGATTATATATTTCAACCAATTGTAGTTTCAAATAGTACCGTGATCCTTGTCATCCTTTGCGACATACACACTTGAGTATATATTTCAACCAATTGTAGATTCAAATAGTACCGTGATCCTTGTCATCCTTTGGGACATATACACTGAGTATATATTTCAACCAATCGTAGTTTCAAATAGTACCGTGATTTTTGTGATCCTTTGGACATATACAGTGATTAACGTTGAATCCATTACACATGGCATCAAAAGCTGTGCAATTTTCCCAATCGATTTCCACAAAATTTCCAACCATGCGACTCACAAGCCCACGGAATCGTGAAACTAACAAACGCACTTTGTTTGAATAGTCACATGGCTCCCTATATAATGCAAGGCCTGGTTATCAAGTTGTATCTTTGCGTCGTCCGCTGGCAAGGGCAGGTCCTGAGATCGATTCTCAGCCTGCCCACTTTCACTTTCGGGTGTAAATTGCTGGACGGACGGACGGACGGAAAGAGGAGGCGTGAAGATTAGATTGTGAAAGGCTCGTAATCGGATTCAATTTAATTAAAAATAAAGCAGCTTTCAAATCAGAGATGCCGTCAATGATAGATACGTGTTGATCCATACATTTCCTCACATGCTTAGCTTATTTGTTCGAAAGACCTGGATTCGAATCCCACTGCCTACATTTGCAATATGAAAGTGTGGCCACTCTGTGCATAAAAAAATTGGGTAGGGCTCGATTTCCGATCCTGCTGTTGCCTTTTACGTCCGACGGACTGACGGCGAACTTTGAAGCTTCTGTGCCGTAATGCGCTTGAATAGGGAAAATAGTTGGATTTAAGGAATATTTCTGGTCACAAAAGCTAGAAGCAAGCTGCAACTGCGGAAGGGAGCCGGTAAAAATGGCGAATGATTTGGAGGAAGGGGCCGGTCCTTATGTTGCCCTCTCTGATGATATTAACAAGAAGCCCTGCGTTCGCTGTCACTGGATTTATAGGCCTGCAATCCTTTGTGTCATTCTGATTGCGGCTGCCCTCTGTGGGAAGGAGATATTCAAGTATTCAAATGATGGCGATACGGAAGAACGGCCGGTGGTTGAGCATGTGATTTCGAGAGGACGAGTCCAAGGCGTTTCGGAGAAGAGTGTGGGGGCTTCGTTTTTGCCGTATCCATGGACGAACGAGGAGCTCTCATGGCAGCGAACGGGGTTTCATTTCCAGACCGAGAAGAATTGGATCAACGGTACTGTTTGTGTTCTTTTTTTATTTGAAGAAATTTAATTGATACCTCTCGGCATTTGTGATGGATTTCTGTTTACTGTTTATTGGATTTCTTTTGTTTATTCTGATTGTTTGTTGCTGTGTGTGGGATTTGCGCTCCGGCTTATGGATCGACTAAACGCATGCAGATCCAAACGGTAAGATTATAATGTCAGCGACCTGGAATCGATCGATTCTTATAGCCGTGGAATGTGTTAAAGATTGGAGTGAATTTAATTCTTGATTTTTGCTTCAAAGATTGTAGTGAATTTAATTCTTGATTTTTGCTTCAGGGCCGCTGGTGTACAAGGGATGGTATCATCTGTTTTATCAATACAATCCGGACTCGGCTGTATGGGGGAACATAACATGGGGCCACGCTGTGTCGAAGGATCTGGTGCACTGGCTCTATCTTGACTTGGCCATGGTTCCTGACCGCTGGTACGACATCAACGGCGTCTGGACTGGCTCTGCTACGTTCTTGGCAAACGGGACCCTGGTGATGCTCTACACGGGATCCACGAACGAATCCGTTCAAGTCCAGAATTTGGCCTTTCCGGAGGACCCGTCCGATCCGCTTCTGCAGAAATGGGTGAAATCGGAGGCCAATCCCGTTTTAGTCCCGCCCCAGGGGATCGGGCTAACGGATTTTAGGGATCCGACCACAGGCTGGATTGGCGAAGATGGGGTTTGGCGGATCGCGATCGGATCAAAAGTCGGTACGACGGGGGTTACGCTGGTGTTCAAGACGAAGGACTTCGTCGAGTACGAGATGGAGAACATTTTGCATTCTGTCAAAGACACCGGCATGTGGGAATGCGTGGATTTTTATCCCGTGGCAGCCTCCGGAAATGCGGGTTTGGACACTTCTGCGAACGGGGCGGGAGTTAAACATGTGCTGAAGGCCAGTTTCGATGAGGACAGGAACGATTATTACGCGATTGGAACCTACGACCTTGGGAGCCAGAAGTTTATTCCTGATGATCCTGCCCTCGACGTCGGTCTCGGGCTTCGGCTTGATTATGGGAAGTATTATGCTTCCAAGTCTTTCTATGATCCGCTGAAGCAGAGAAGAGTTCTGTGGGGGTGGGTACCGGAAACCGACAGCGAGCAGGACGATCTCAAAAAAGGATGGGCTTCCTTGATGGTCATGATCTTTATCTTTAACCCTAATTCATTAGTTTTTTTTTCAATCTTTATAGTTTATACCCCTGGGGTTCGATTCTAAGACCGCTGGCTTCTTTTGCAGACGGTTCCTAGAGCTGTTTGGTTTGATAACAAGACGAAGGCCAATATCATCCAATGGCCAATCGAAGAAATCGACGAGCTGCGATCCGTTGAGCTTGTTGTCGACAACCAGCTGCTTCAGCCGGGCTCTGTGGTGGAAATCGAAACAGCCGAGGCTGCTCAGGTACTGAATCGATGCTTAGGAGTTTATTTTTTTGGGTGGGAGGGTCAAAACTGGGGTTTGAAGCTTACTTGTTTCGATTCCGTGACGTGCTGTTGCTACAGTTGGATATTGAGCTCGTTATTGAATTCCCGGACGCCGCTGCCATGGACGCGGTCGAAGGCGATGCAGTCTACAGCTGCAGCACTGGCGGAGGAGCAGCCCGTAGAGGCGTTTTCGGACCGTTTGGATTGCTGGTCTTAGCCCAGAAAAATCTGACAGAACAGACAGCCGTCTATTTCTATGTCGCGAGATCTGCCGACGGCAAGTTGCAGGCTTTCTTCTGCCATGACGAGACCAGGTAAACCGAAGCATCACGCCTTGGCGGAAATGGAATATCTCTTTCCCCTTTGTCGTTTTTTTGGGAAAAATAATTGTCGGGGTTCGAATCCTCTTCAATATTTTGTCTAGGCGAATTGGAATTGGGCACGTATGTGCCTTCAATTCGGGTTCTGATAAGATAATTCTATCTATGCTCGAATTCTCTTTCCATATTGTCGAGTATTCGACACGTTTAAGCTGTTTCTTCATTATTTTTCCTTTTTGTTTCTTAACTGAAGTTCACGGCAACGTGCAGATCCTCGCTGGCATCTGAACTCATAATGGGTGTCCACGGGAGCTCCGTGCCCGTTCTGGCAGACGAAAAAACAATCTCGGTTCGAACCCTGGTAAGTCCATGTCTGAAAAGGATTTCCCAATTTTTTGGAGTTAACATGGATTTTGAGAATTAAAGGGAAATGGGCGCGGTCTGGTTGTTTTTTTATTTTCAGGTCGACCATTCAATCGTGGAGAGCTACGCGCAAGGGGGAAGGCGATGCATAACGTCAAGGGTATATCCGACACAGGCACTTGATGGAGCTGCCAAACTATTTTTGTTCAACAACGCCACCACAGCTGTAAAAGTCCAGAGTTTGAATGTCTGGCATATGGATTCTGTGTCCCTGCATCCCTACCAGCAACTGGAGTCGATGGAATAATTTTGACCGGCCTTTTTGTCTGATAACAGATCATGCGATCGAACCCTGGGCATGTAGTTTATTGTTTGTATATGATGAAAGTGTCTGGCATGCCATATGGAATTGCTTGGCTCTGGCCTGAAGTGATAGATGATGATCCTGCAGCAAGAGTCGGTGTCTGATCGATGTAGCCTGGATTTGACCGGCATTAGAATGGGGTAATGTTGGAAGGGTAAATTCATTTTTGACAGTACCCTTTCCGTTTCCAAATGTTCATCGACATTCTACTTACCATTCACAAATTCTTATAAAGATTCATTGCTATTTCAAAAATCTGCACAGACAAAGGGACGAGATTTTGTTTGGTTATAAAGTTATGTGATTAAAAATTTAATATTATAAAATATATATAAAATTTAATTATTTTTATAAAAATATAATCAAGCACTTAAACTCTTGAATAAAGTTTATTCACGTATGCTATTTAGAGTAGTAAGGTGTTTTAGAACTCAATAAGAACAGATAATCATTTATAAAAAAAAATTAAATTGATTTCTTTTATAATAATCAAGTGTAAATTTTTTTTAATGTGTAAAAAAATAAGATAACAAAATTATATCTCAAATATTTAAAATTTTTTAATACATTATATCCAAATTTAAGATAAATCTATATTAATATAATATTCATCATTAAAATTTTTCATAATTAATATACATATAAACATACACTTTTATAATACTAATAAAATTATAAAAAATATTTCTGTCATAATATACATCCAGCTTTATTCTAACATTATTATTTTTATTTATAAAATACAGTTTAAAATCTTTTTATTAATTTTTTTTTTTATGTTTAAACTATTTCTCAATGAGAGAGTTAAAAGTTATTGAAGAACTTCATATTAATACTTTCTCAACAGGACAATAAAATCCTTCATTTTAACTTAGAAGATATTGTAATACTTAAGTGATGTACATAAGTTGTTGTGGTTGGTATGAAGGTTTATTTGGATGAATATGCAGTAGAATGAATTTGTGTTAGATAGGAAATGTGTTTTAGTTTACGGAGTTAGATTATTTTAGTGAGTTTTTAATATATAATTAATATATTAAATTGATCTAAGTAGGATATGGATGAAGCATATTGAGCAAGGTAGGTAATTTAGAAAAGGATTGGTATCATGAGAATGGGGATATGAAAGTGATGGTAAAAATTTGGTGAAATTTTTTTATTTTATCAATGTGAAGTCAATTCAATGCTATCTTGTTTAACAATTTTTTATTGTGTGGAAGAGGCACATCGATTGATCAGCTACACAACATAGTCCTAAAGGTTAGACTCATTGAACTTCTTGTGATTCTTAATGAAGACGCAAACATGATCAAGGAGGGTGTGCTAGAAATAACAAAAGGGATAATTGGAATATCATGAAGACAGTTCAATTGGAACAGATGGTGAAGTATAATGTTGACTTTGCACAGGGATAGAATGGAGCAAAAGATGAAGTATGTTTTCAAATGTGCAAAGAAATCGATTGGAGCAAATGGTAGAGTTTGATTTCGACTATGCAAAAGGATCAACTGGAGAAGATGTTGAAGTCTATAGTTGAATGAGCAGTAGAATTCAAGTACTTGGTTCAACAATGCTTGGTTATTATGTTGTAAGCAATGTTTCATTAATGGATTTGTAATCACGGTAAATGGGAATATGACTATAAGACTAATAGAGGCATTTGTACCCCTAGTGAGTCAATAGTAAAGTTGAGTTGTAGAACTAGGTGATATGGGGGAAACCAAATTCTTAACGAATAGAAATTGAGGGGGGAATGTTGGGGGAATCGAAAGGCTAACATTTCCAAGTCAAGTTTAAAGGGGGGAATGTTGGGTTAATCTTTACTTTGACATACAGCAAGTTAATCGACTTAGGTTATTGTTGTTATGGACCAATGGTATTGGGAGGCCTGCCCATGGCAGTAGGAGATATGCCCATGGTATTCATGTGTTGTAAACCTATAAATACGTTGGTTTAACATTCTTGTAATATGAGGTTGCATATCTGGAACTCATACTAATGGTTGACAGTGGTCATGGCCGATAGACATAGAGGACATGTGTTGGTAGGTTTAGGGCAAGGGAATAATTAAGATATCTTCTATTGGTTTTATGACTAGTTGAGGGGTTTACATGATAAATCATGGCATTTATTATGTGTATGTTATTATTCTTTTTATTCTTTTTATATGTTTATGTTGTGTTAATAATGTTGTTCCTCCCATAAAATATCCACAAGTAAAATATTTCCAAAGCTACTAGACATATAACTGGTATAGTTATATAGAGTACATTTATTCCTTTCTTGGAGATCTCTAATCACATGACACACCATTGCTTACAACTTTTATGATCACAACAAGCTTATAATAACATTTTAGTTAAGTGATACAGCCTAACCCTACACATTTTACACTGTCTCATTTAATCAACCTCAAATAACGAGTTTATATATATAACATGAGTGGTCGATGTGCATATTATCAGTGATCAGCTTTTTTGTATGGATCTTTTAAGTTTTCTTTACAAAATCAAGATTATTTTTATTTTTTCATAACATGCTCTCTAATTAATTGTAATCAATTTGACTTGAACATTTTTTAATATATATTAATATAATACTATGTATATCTCTAACCAATAAAATAATCAATTTTGAATTGATTATCTATATGTCATCAATCTATATCAATGCACCATTGCATACCAACTCATTAACATTACACAACATCAAATTCCAAGTTGTACATCTAAATTCATATGTCCTTAGTGCTAATATTCCTTAATGTGTGTGTGTGTGTGTGTGCATGCTAGATTCTCTTATGCTAAATTCATTGTATGACTAGAACATGCTACTTTTAGTTATGTCCACACCAAATTACACTCAACATTTTATTGTAATTCATAAACTCTACTAGATCCAACATGTTCACATTTACCATTACCCTCTCTAAGTTACACAAAACAAAACAAAAAACTTATCAAAAGGTGCTTCATCCTAGAAAACGTGATTCTTGCGTGGGAATGCATGATATGGGCCTAATGTCTTGGAGTTAACTTCCTTAATCAAACAAGCACAATGTAGAGTTGAGTGGCCATGTATTCCACCCATATTGCTCAAGTCCTTTGACCTTGACTAGTTTCCCCTTAGATTGAAACCTTAGTTGTTGATGCCTTACCTGTTTATCCATGAAAAATCGAGGAAGTTTGATGAAATTGCCATTTTTAGGTCTATTTTTCAAGAGTGTCCTCTCACTCCAACACTTTATCTCATGGAAGATAAAGTGTTGGGATATCTACTTCACAACAAAATCAGAGAGAACCTTATCAAAGACATCATGTTCCGTACATTGAATGTGGATCAAATGCTTAATGGGCACTTCATTGGTGACTCCTTTCTCATGGTCTTTGAAGAATAGACCTTGGTGGAAATTACTATGGATTACCTTTGTGTTCAAGATTTAATAGACTAAAACTCAATGATATAGGTAAACCCAAAAGCCTCTTCCACTTTGATTGCTCAATCAAGACAGATCTCAATGATACAGGTAAATCCAAAAGCTTCTGCCACTTTGATTTCCCAAACAAGAGTGATTTGGATACCACTGGGTCAAATTTTTAATATTTTGGGGATCTCCTTTGCCTTGTATGCTTCCCCAAACAAGTTATTGGTGTTATCATTTATAGAGTGGATACAAAGGTTGAACATTATCAATACAATTTCAAATTTTCACTAACTTTGAGCTACTACTCATCCATTTTATTCTTGTTGTTGGGTCCATTCAGCTAATGACTATTGGACACTAGAAAATCCTTTACAATTTCCTAAGGGATAATATTGACGGTAGAAAATGCACATAGTTAGCTAGACCTTATGTTTCTTACTCATGGGTTAAGTGGGGCATGGGTATTATCAAAACCCATACTAATCTAGATGTTATGTGTCAAATGGGCCATTGAGGCAATTCTTGAGAAAGAACATTGAAAGTCTTGTTTATAAATTGTAATATATTAGAAATGCCCTAATATGCAAACATCTACATCTATTGGTAGAACTTAGTGCAAAGTGAAGATAAAGGCTCTTTTGTGGCTAAAGAGCATATGGAAAACTTGGGAGGTTGTGAAGCCTCACTTTATTTGGAAAGGTAAATCCCTAAGATTAGGTATGGCCTTCAATGACCATTTTCACTATTTTCATTAGTAGTATTTTGTGCTACTACCAAATGGGAAGCCATATGATGAGAAGAATTGGTTCTTGTCCCTTTACTCCTTTGTAAGGAATAATAATAATATATCAGGTATCTTTCATTCTTAAATTCATAACTGGCTATCACCATCATACATAAAGGCCCAATTTCACCTAACAAAGCCAACCAAGCTTGTGTAGGAGTGCATCAAAGAGATATTTCTTAGCATTATTATGATTAAATCAACCTTCAAGCCCTAGATTCCTAGTGGAAACATGAGAGATGTAATGGAACAAAGGATTTTGAAAAATAGATGCCCACCAATGGGTACAAATTGTTGTGTAAAGCCTATGTTGGATGGAAAATGCTTCAAATGCTCAATTATAAGCAGAAGACTTGTTTTTTTCTAGTGTCGAAGGTTGTCGATGTCACTTGTGAAGCTCTAGGGGGGCATGTCTTACACTATGAGTAAGCAACACTTTGTTAACACTTTTTCCCCTCTAACATGTGCTCCACACTGAAAACACTTTGAAATGCTACTTATGAGATTCCAAGTATTATAATTATATTGGATCATTACTCATTTGGAAATTGCCTCTTGAAGAGGAAATTGAACATGAGTTTATCCTTTTATAAAAGGATTATTGTATGGTGTTCCCCTACTTTAAGGGTTTATGATTTAATGAAGTAAATAGGGATTGCTATCATATTCTTAGTTATATTGCTTGATACCCATCTTCAAAAGGAACATAACCTCTACAATCAAATCATATTAGTAAAAGAGCTAGGGAACTAAGAAAAAGACATTGCAATTTCCTCAAGAGTAAAATGACAAGTTTCTCAACACTTTGTAGTGATTTTTAAAGTTGAGAATCTTAATCCTAAGCACACAAATTATGAGTAAGAGCCCATTATTGTAGAGCTTGAACCTATGCAAAATCAAAGGACTGCGACTCAAGGATTGCAAAATGGTTGGGCACTCTAAAGGCTATTAATAAACTTTTTTTAATAACATATTTTTTATTGTCATCAATGAGAGACCTATAAGATCTTTGGGACCAAGAATTAGAAAATTTACAATTGTAACATTGATATATTTTATCTCACAAAAGTCTCACTTTGAAGTACACTCATTTTTTAAGAGTTCTAAAACATCGTTAATATGTAAGCTATTCAAATATGCATGTTGAATGGAGTGCTTATGTTTTACTTGTTCTTAGATAAGACAATATATCATCACATGCATCTCATCAATTTTTCTCGATTTGAAAAATAAGCAAAGATGTTATGCTATGATCGTATTTTTCTAATATCCTTGTTTTAGTTATGAGGTGTTGAGATCTTATAATAAATAAACAAAGAAATTGTTTACTTTATAGACTAGCATAGATCTATCTTAAAAGGGATCTACCAAGCTTAGAGAGGGATCAATTCTATGAAGCTGCAAACCAGTTTTTAGAGTGGAAATGTTGAGGAAGTGTGTAATGCAATATGTTGTTTTAAATGTTTTAAATATAAGTTGAGTGGATATGTTATTTTTTATAAAGGATGCATGTCAACTCTAAGATGAACACGGAATGAGTTACAAATCTCCTAATATGATAGAATGTCGAACTGAGCTTGTACACTTAGTTGAACTTCCATGAATCCTCAGTCGATATTGACTTCAATGGTCTTGAAGCATCCTGGTTCAATCGCAATAGTTAGTCGACCTTGTCAATCATATGACCATATCCTTAGTTGACCCAGTCGACCAGTCGGTCCTGTGAATTACTTGGTCGACCACTTTACCGTCGACAATCTATCCAGACATTGACCACTAATCGATTTGCATTCATGTCAACCATCCATCAATTTGTCAACCACTGATTAATCCATATTCCCCTCAACCATCCATCGAGCTACCAACCACCAGTATCTCCATTGTCCTCTCTGATTGGTAAATAAACTTCATCAATTTGATCGATCGACTTTAACTATTTGGTTTACCCAACCAAAAAATCACATCTCTAACTACGTCATTGATCACGAATGATCCAGCCATCCACAACTTCTAATGACTTCAATTGCTACAACCATAGATCTCATGCTTCATATTCGAACCTTCTAAGCATTCCATGCGACCTCAAAGTGGAACATGCATACCTTATGAAGCATTCCAATCACTTATTCATTGATCTAGCACTATCCTGGGAGTAGCTATAAATAACATGCTCTAATCTTTCAACAATCCAAACAGATCTGTATACTTGCACTCTATGTTTCTTCAACATACCTCAAACCTAGCATTTATGTTGCTTATCAGGTTGACCCATAACACCAATGGATCCACACCGATTCACATTCTACCATGCAAATTAGCTAAATGACCGAAAACCTTTCTTCATCTGACCTCTTAATAACAACTCCATCTACACTCTACCATGTAGATCCAAATTAACAACCAGACCTTGATCATATTTCTCTCGTTGGAGAGTTAGATTTGACCAAGATCTAATACCATGTTGATATTTCATGAACACAACAACATTATTAACAAAACAAAAACATATAATAGTAAAGCAAACAATAACATCATACACATCATAAACACCACATGATTTATCCTAGAAACCCCTCAACTAGGGGGGAAACCAGCATAAGATATCTTCATTATGCCCTTAGCCTAAAACCAACCAAGATAGGTCAATTGTGTCTCTACTAGACACAACCACTATCGACCATCAGTAATAGTACCAGATATGCAACCTCATCTTACAATGGAGTTCGACTAGCCTCTTTATAAGCTTACATCACATGAATACCATGGGAATATCTCTCAGTACCATGGGAATACCTCCCAATACCATGGGTCCACAACAAAAATACAATGTCAATTAACTTGCTTTATGGCCGAGTTAATATTAACCCAACATTACTTAGGAAAATTCTATTTTTTTTTAATCTCCTCAGATTAAAAACAAATTCTATCTTTTTGTTTTTAATCTCCTCCCATAAAAGGAAAGAAAAATCTATCTTTTTATATTTAATCTTTTTGTTTTTAATCTCCTCCCATAAAAGGAAAGAAAAATCTATCTTTTTATATTTAATCTCCTCTCATAAAAGGAAAGTTAAGTTAACTTATACTGAAATAAAGATGTGTTAAAATTAATTTATGTTAGAAACAAAAGTATTAAATGAGTTTTGTTTGAGCTTGAAATGAAGTGAAGAGGTTTTTTTTTTGAAAGATAGGGCAGAGATATACATGCAAGGAATTTTATTAAAATAAAAGTACGCTAACAAATGTTTCATAATTGTAACTATTTTCATAATATTTACAAAGCATCTTTACTTATCTTTCATAAGTTAGGTTTATAATAATGGATTTATGTTTTGGCTCATCACTTTTTTGTTTAAGATTAAGATCAAGGTTGTAAACTTCATAAATATTTGAAGTTAAAGTTAGTTGAGGCGATTTGTTATTTTTGATACTAAGGAAGATAACTATGATGTCTTTCTCTTGGTTTTATAACTGTTCTGTCAACATGATGGAAGGGCTTTCCTTCTTACTAGTGGGATTGTTGATCATTAGTTAGGGGTGCTAAAGAGTTAGCAAGAGGATCCCTAATTATAGTGTAGAGCATTCCTCCTAAAACTCTAGCAACTGGCCTAAATACACTACATCGAAATTGACTTTATGGACCTATATAATCATTTGCAAATGAAGGTATGCATATTTTATGGAGTTATCATACAGGGTAAAAAATTTGCTAGGTTTAGTTTTGTTGAACACATATTTGATCCTTCTTCTAATAATAAAATAAGATTTCTATTTTGAATGAGCCATAGGAGATTATCTCCTAAAAAGGAAACATTCAAATACATAATTCTAGGGAAAAATCTTAGACACCATCTTCCAAGAAGACTTATACAATTTACAAAACCCACACAATTGTTGATATAATCAATGTTACCACAAATGAGACATTTGCATTTAGAAATTATCAATGAGACAATAGTATTTGGCCTAAATCTAGGGCCTCTAAGATCAAGGACCAAAGAATCATAAGGAAAAAAAAAATCCTTTTGATCAACACTCTTAATCCAGGGGAATCATTGGCATCACACAGAAGTTTTTCGTGTTGTTTATTAGACAAGGAAAGCAACAAGGAGAATGCAGTGAGGTGGATGAATGCATCCTTGGAAGGATGTAGTGGAAAGTAGTGAGATTGAAGTCAATAAGGAGGTGTTCTAAGAACCTTATGGGATGCCACCCAAGTGAGAAGTTGACCATGACATTTAGTTGTTCTTATAATTTCCATTGCTAAGAATTGGTCTATATAGTTAGTCCATAATAAAAGAAAATGAACGAACTACACTAATGCAAGAGTTATTGAAGAAGGGGGTTATCAAGTGCAATATGTTTCCATGTGGTTCACCCATCATATTGGTTCCAAAGAAGGATGGAAGTTGGAGAGTGTGCATTGACTACCATGATCTAAACAAAATCACTATTAAGAATAACTATCCCTTGCCAAAGATTGATGACTTGTTGGATTAACCGCAACAATACAATTTATTCACCAAGCTAGACCTTAATAAAATAGTTGTTGAAGAAGATGGTTATTAAGCACAATATGTTTCCATGTGGTTCACCCATCATAAAGGTGCCAAATAAAGACAAAATTCAGATAACACGCATTCACTACTGTGCTCTAAACACTGAACCACTATCAATAATACATATCCCTTTCCAAAGATTAATGACTTGCTGGATCAATTGCAACACGACAATTTATTCACCAAGATATACCTCAATTCAGGCTATCATCAAGTGAGGGTTAAAGTAAAATATGTGTGGAATACATCATTCTAAACGAGGAAAAGTTTGTACCAAGGGTTAGTGATGCATTTTGGTTTATGTAATGCACTTGCAACCTTCATGAGATAGATGAATGATGTGTTATGTCTATTTATTAAATCAGTTGTAATAGTGTATTTATATGACATTAATATTTAGTAATAATTGGAAAGAGCACATCTCACATGTGATGTAGGTAGAATAGACGAAAAATAAGAATTAGTTGATTGCTAATTTGAAGAAATATGCCATTTATAAAGGAGTACTTGAGTTATCTTCGAAACATGATTGGTGAATGGGAGATGAGAGTGGATTTAACAATATTGCAATCATCAATCAATGGCCTATTCCCACTAGCTTGATAGAGGTCAAAATTCTTATGGAAGTAACTCAATACTTGTGGAAACTCATTGCAAAATTTTTAGTTTTAGTAGCACCATTATGTGCGATGACCACCAATGGGAAGATATTTCATTGGGGTAAGCCACAACAAAAACAATTTCAGGACTCAAAGGACAAGATCAATGATAATTTGGTCCTTGATCCTGGAGGCAACACTTATTTTTGTACTGATGATACCCCGTTATCTCTTTGATCTTTACCTAGAAAAATTCAAAATGCATGAGCCATCAAGCAAAACAAAACCTTATCAATGGTAACATAACCGACCAACAAATAACTAGCCATAAGAAGATACTATGAGGGACCAACCAAGTGACCCATTTTGTATACAAATTATTTTTTATATAGCCTATTGGTGGAGATTTTGTATGTGCCCCATATTAACTTGATTTTCAACCCAACACTAACACTTTGTGAAGAGAACAAATTTCACCCACTAACTCTACTTCGACTCACTTATTCATCCAATTATAGTTAATAAAACAACAACATAATATAATAAGAAAGGAGAACGGGGGCCCATCTAGAGATTGAGGAGATAAGGGATATTAGTGATAAAGTTGCACAATTTGGATCATGTTTTGGCTGGTTGTATATTGACAACACCATGATTATTCAAGATAGGTTTTATAAATATGCTTTAGATTGAGGAAGGTGCCTCATTTTCTGCATTATGGTACATTTTCTATGCGTCATTTGCACATAGTCCATTATTCAATTTAATGCAATGTTCTTTAAAAAATTTGTGCTTTATTTGGTTATATGAATTCTTGGATGAAAGTTTGGATAAAAAAATAATGGATCACCTTCAAGGTGGCATATCATGACCTTAATACCTCAAAAACTTGGATATAAAGGTATTGAATGATAATATTAGTTGGAAAAATATGATTGATCCTTGAGATCATGGTGTAATGTTGTGTTTTAGGGTTGATGATATGTTATTAATTGTAAGGTTGGCAGGGTTGCATGCAAAAAGAGTTCTAGAATCTAGATTCCAATGAGATAAATTGGGTAATTTGATATTTTCTTTTGTTGTTTGCAAGTCACATTTAGGTGCTATGTGATTCATGTGTGTCACTTAAATTTTGAGTGACCTAGAACTTCCCTTTTTAGTTCATCATGTATACCTAGGTCATCACATATTATTGATTATTTGTAAATAAATAAAAATAGGGCTTTAGCAGTATGGCCTTATTTAACTGAACAACGACCAATATTGGTCCAAGACTTGACATTAAAATATATTTAAAAAGTATCACATGCGTTCTGTTTGTTTCACTCTATAGCAATTTCCTCCTTGCTCGACCTATATGTGGAACTTGGTTGGTGATTCTAATTTATACCTTGTCACTTCTATAATGGACTATTTGTGCTTATTGTATTTATCTACCCTGTTATAAGGATTCTTTATGGCTTCATTTTTTATTAATGGGTTAAGATTGGTTTGAATGACCAGGAACTCCACCTTTCCTTTGATCACTCTCATACCCTCAATTTTATTTCCATTAAAATGAACATACAAATATCCCTATCGAAGTGTATCTCTACATACTATGAGTTTAAAAGCACAACTTGAATGCCCTGCTTGTTATGTGTTCTTTAAAGCACAATGGTAAGAAATCAAAATAGAAGGAATCCCGCGATGTGTTATTTTAGTTCTATTTTTAAATAGAATGGTGAATTTATAGTGCCAAGAGATCCCCATTTTCAATGTTTTCACCGACTAGTCTCAAATCTTTTCCTTGGTCAAATTAAATGTTTAGTAGTCACCAAGTGAATAGTTTTGATTTATCATGATTCTTGCATGAGAGTGAAATCTTGATACATGTCCTTATCTATCATATGAGTTTCTTCATAAGGGATTCTTACATCGGATAAAAATGAAGGAACCACAACCTGTGGGGGGGATGGAGAAGGGAAAATATATTTTTCTCTATTGATTTTAATGTATTCTTTGTTGAGTTTAATGAATTGGCCTGAACAAGGAACTTGATTATGGGTGGACAAACCCTTTCACAACCCTTGATGCTTCTTGATCTTGCACCTTTGAAATCTCATCCGGTCATAGTTGAGGAACCCAGGGTTTCCCTCTAGAATGTGAATGGTGGCTAGGGTGAAAAATATCCTTAGTCTTACTCAGGAAATGTTGGATGGAGCATGCCTAAACCTAAGGAACAAATCCCCATGATGCAATCTGTTGTTTCCTGTGTAATCTCTTTTCCCACTCAAAAAATCATGTAGACCTAAGTCTCCTTTGTTTGAAATCCCACCCACGGATAAAGGGAAGTGGAACTTTCCAAATATGCCACCTCTAATTGATGAGAATCACATCCTATTTCCCTCCTCACCACTCAAAAACAAATTTTGTTAAGTCCAAAATAAGAAATGAGGGTGATATTACTCATTTGGATATGTTTCCTAAACTTTCCTCTTTTTGAGAATTTGTTTTTTCAAGGATGATTAGAATAACTTATATTTCTTGGTTGGGCTTCGTATTTTTATAAAATAATGGATAACTATTAATAATTCTGCAAATGGTTATGCTTTGGATTAACACAAGCATCATATTTTGTGTTAATTTATCTTATTTGATCACTACATTTTAGCATAAAATAGATAGTTGTCATTTGTTTGGTGTATGGTTGGATTTTGATTCAATATAAATGATATGTTTAGGTTTTCTGATGTATTAAATAGGATACTATTTGAGTATTATAGCTACAGGTTGATTCCTATTCTTATACTCAAACTTGCATGCATGGTTTGTTTAAGGTCTTTATTTCTAGGAGACACAAGTGGACATGTATTTGGTTTGAAGGGGATGTTTTCATTACATTATTGCATCTTTTTTTATCATATAAGTATGAATGTGGAAAAGATTAACTGTTTTGGAATAGTGAAATTATATGTTTAATAATTCCCCAATATTAAATTGTCAACCTGGGACGTAAACTTGTGATAGATGGACACTATTTGTGCAGAGCTAGTTTATCAAGAAGTTAAATGTGTTGTCTAACTAAAATTGAAATCAAACCTAATGATTCAGGAAGAAATCCATTCACACAACAAAACTTAAATGCAAATCAAAGTACAAAATGTATTCAATCCAAATGATCCTTGGCCATTGTTCAGGTACTGATAATAGTGTTGTAGCTATACTACTTATCGATACAGATCTTCATTGAACAAATGGAGCAATCTTATAACTCTGATATTGGAAAGAATCCAAACTAAGTGAATTGACAATCCCTGATTAATTTAACTGTAACTGATCTTAGTTAAGTGTAGGTACAACTGATATCACACATAAATACATTCTGCTCAACAATAGAGTGCTATGTATAATGTTGTCAATTTTTTTTAGTTCAGGATAAAAATCAACTACATGTAAGGATTTTAAAGCTAGTGACTATAAAATAATTTGAATGCAAAGATCAATTCTAGAAAATATCAACAATAAATCAAAACTAAATACAATGTGTGCGCAATCTTTTGATGTAAATTTGGATATGTTAGGAAACAACCTATAGAATTTTATCAAATTCTATAATTAAAATAAGCAAAACCACATACTTACAATCTTACAGAAAGGAAGATGAACTTGAATTTACGAACTAAAGTAAATATACAGAAGAAAAAAACTACAATCTATAGGAAACTAAAGGTTCAGATCATAAAATTGCTAATCAATCAAATTCATAATCAAATGAGCGAACATAAAAATGATGAGCAACAATATTCATTTCTTTGATATTATTGTCCCTCCTCCATACAAGTTACAATATGGGATTTATACATTAGACAAAATCCCCCAATTCTGGAAATTTTCCATTTTGGGCATATTTGCTTTATTCCCATGACCGATATTTCTCAAATTGAAACATATCTAGAAAAAATGTCCACTTCTTACTCAACTTGGTGGTTTGTGAGAAAAACCCATGTTTCGGAATATTTAGATTCACCTCCATCTACACGTAAATCAAGGAGCAAGTTGGTAGTTTAAAAAACCACTGCTAAAAATATGGGTTTCACTGAAATCTTGAAAATGCCTTAAAACTTTGCACGTGTGAGATGGGTGCGATCCAATGGACATAAAACTATGTTTGAGGTGTCATTGACCAAGTCCAAGTGGCGTATTTTCATTTGGAAACCTGCAACTATCTCGAACTACTCCAATTACAAGTTTTTTCAGAAAAGTTGTAAACACTACTAGAAAAGTTGTAAACATTGAAAAAAATTGTAAATACTAGAAATACTAAAAAAGATCAATGAGCTATATACTGTTGTTAGTGCCAAATTTGGTAATCAAAACCCACTTAATGATGCAAATGTCAAGAACAAAATGAAAATATAATTTTACATACCTCAAAAGGATAAGAGTACAAGTTTACAGGTTAATGGTAGAAAAAAGTTGTATATTAAATAGGAAAAGGAAGAAGTTTGCTAATTAAGATAACCAAAACCATTGTTCAAAACAAGCCAATTTGAGGCCCTGACATGATTCTATTTGGATATCATAGCTATAGGATGATTCCTATTCTTATATTCAAACTTGCATGCATGGTTTGTTTAAGGTCTTTATTTCTAGGAGCCATAAGTGGACATGTATTTGGTTTGAAGGGGATGTTTTCATTGCATTATTGGCATCTTGCTTGATCATATAAGTATGACTGTGACAAAGTTTAACTATTTTGGAATGGAAGTGATAATGGGGGACATAAGGTTCTGTGAGCCTTGGGACATCATCCCCCTTGATGATTGGTCTGTGTTTGTATTAAATAACAAAATTAGATGCCCCCTGCTTTCGTATTTACTCTACCTCTGTTTTTCAAGCTCTTACTTGGATAAGTTACTATGTACATTAACCCTTAGCAAAATTTTACAATCCCCTTTTAAATAAAGGGAAAAAGTGAAATAAAATTAAAATAGCCTCATAACAAACTTTGGTTTGTTAATGATTGACTAAAGGTTAGTTGTAATTGAAAAATGCCTAAGAAGAATTATAAAAGGAGAAGAGTCATCTACCCAAAGATCATCCTCGTGTTGAGAGAGAAAGGGTATGCTAGATTTTGAAAAGTTAATTTTCTGTTCTTTCATTCTCATTTCACACTTTGTCTTTATAAAGGATTTGACTATGTTTGTTGATAGTAGGGAAAGTTCGTTAAGTAACAAGGATGATGAATTAAAGGATGAATTCTTCTTTCCTTTTCTCAGAAGGTATCTTATTTATATGTATGTGCTTGTTGATCAGAAATTCCACATTCTAATCATACAATTTGTCATTTTCTTTCATGTGCATTTCTTCCTCTTAAATTGGTGGTTTGTGAAAAAAACCCATTTTTTAGAATATTTAGATTCGCCTCCATATACATGCAAATCAAGGTGTGAGTTGGCAATTTCAAAAATTGCTGCTAAAAATATGTGTTTGACTGAAATCTTGAAAAAGCCTTAAAACTTTGCACGTGTGAGCTAGGTGAAATCCAATGGATATAAAACTATGTTGGAGGTTTCCTTGACCAAGTTCAAGTGGCGAATTTTCATTTGGCAACCTGCAACTATCTCTAGCTATTCCAATTACAAGTTTTTTTGGAAAACTTGTAAACACTGTCGGAAAACTTGTAAACACTGAAAAATCCTGAAAAATATCATTGACCTATAAACTGTTGTTAGTGCCAAATTTGGTAATCAAAACCCACACAATGATGCAAATGTCAAGAACAAAATGAAAATATAATTTTGCATACCTCAAAAGGATAAGAGTACGAGTTTACAGGTTTAGGGTGGAAAAAAGGTGTATATTAAATAGGAAAAGGAAAAAGTTTTCCAATCAAGAAAACCAAAACCATTGTTCAAGACAAGCCAATATGAGGCCCTGACATGATTCTATTTGACTATTATAGCTGCAGGCAGGGTATTTTTTAAGGATTATGATAGTATACTTAAGTATAGTAGTATAGGCCTTTGTTTTGGATTGAAAAAAAACATATATATAGATAGGTAGGCGAATATTAAATATGAAACATACAATTTATTACTAAAAATTGTAAATTTTGGCGAATATTATGATAAAAAGAACATATTTTTTGTAAATATAGGCGATATTAGAGCCTAAAAATGACCAAATAGCGAATTTATTTTTTGAAAAAAGACCCCAAAATAGCCAATTGGCGAAATTTCGCCCCTAAAATTTTCCCTGGCTACAGGTTTATTCCTATTCTTATATTCAAACTTGCATGCATGGTTTGTTTAAGATCTTTATTTACAAGAGCCACAAGTGGGCATGCATTTGATTTGAAGGGGATGTTTTCATTGCAATATTGACATCTTGTTTGATCATTAAGTATGAATGTGGCAAAGATTAACTATTTTGGAATGGAATTTATAATGGGGGGCATAAGGTTCTGTGAGCCTTGGGACATCACCCTCCTTAATGGTTGTTTATGTTTGTCTTAAAATAACATAATTAGATGCCCCCTTGTTTTCCTATTTACTCTACCTGTGTTTTTCAAGTTCTTACTTGGTTAAGTTACTATGTACATTAACCCTTAGCAAAATTTTAAAATCCTCTCTTAAAAAAAAGGAAAAAGTGAAATAAAATTAAAAATAACCTCTTAACAAACTTTGGTTTGTTAATGATTGACGAAAGGTTAGTTGTAATTGAAAAAAATCCTAAAAAGAATTATAAAAAGAGAAGAGGAGGCTACCCAAAGGTCATACTTATGTTGAAAGATAAAGGGTATGCTAGAGTTTGAAAAGTAAAATTTATGTTCTTTCATTCTCATTTCACACTTTGTATTTCTAAAGGCTTTGACTATGTTTGTTAATAGTTGGGGAAGTTCGTTAAGTAAAAAGATCATGAAGTAAAGGGTGAATTCTTCTTTCCTTCTGTGAGGAGGTATCTTGTTTATATGTGCGTGCTTGTTGAGAAGAAATTCCACATTCTAATAATATAATTTGTCATTTTCTTTTATGTGCAATTCTTTCTCTTAACAATGCCATTTTGTTATGGCATGTATGGAATAATATGTGGCATGTGAATGTCTCCAAGTTATAAATTTAGTGGTAATTTAATTGTATTATTATTTTGTTTTTTAAATTGAAAATTTATATACGAACCATATATATATAATCAAATAAGTGTTTTAATATTTAAATTTTGAAATATTTAAAAGAAAAATATTTAAGTTTCTCAAAACATTATAACCTAATATATAATCAAATAAGAACTTTAATATTTAAAAAAATATTTTTTCTTTGAATTTATTTATGTATGTATTTGTTTGTTTGTATTCCAAAGCTATGTATCCCAATTGGCATGTGAATGCTATTTGACAACTACACCAAAACCATATTCATTTGACTAACAATAAAATATTGGGAGGCGCAATTCAAGTTCTGTTGAAGGATTTGAGAGACAATCTTAAAAAATGGACAAAAATGATTTCATTATTTTACATTTGATATATGCATTGAGTTGAATAACGCTGCATGGGTTTTACTAACATTGTAATGGATAAACTAATTTGAATGGATTTTACAAACAATGCATGTGATTATTCAAGTTTAATATCTATGAGTTTTTGAAAGTTGTGATATGCATGCAAGATAAACTAATTTGAATGAATTTTACTACCAGTGTACATATCAATGCTCATGTTTAAGATCTATGAGTTTATCTTTTTTATTATCTTTAGACAACACACTATGGGATGCTGAGTTATGGGATGCATGTCACTACTAATTATGCATGCATGTAAATTTTGCATTCATGTAAATTATTATCTTTGTGGGTGCATGCAGTTGATAGTTGCAATTTTATTTAAATAAGTAAACATTAGCACAAGTTTGTGGGAAAAGTATCTTCCCATGATCTCTTCTCATCTTTTAGCTATTTGTGTTGCTCAAATATTTTGATATAGAGCTATATTAAGATGGTACTAGGGTAAGTGAAATTTCTAGAGTTAACCTATAACTAAAAGAATAAATTCTTATGGAATTAATCTATTGATATGTAGTGTACAATATTCGAAAGGTTGGAGTAAATTTATATGTAGAGTACAATTACTTCAGAAAAACATAAATTTACACTTTTTAAAGACCCCCTCCAATAGAAGATATCTTAATTATTCCCTTGGCCTAAAACCTACCAACACATGTCCTCTATGTCTATCGGCCATGACCACTATCAACCATTAGTAGGAGTTCCAGATATGCAACCTCATATTACAACAGTGTTAGAACAACCTCTTTATAGGTTTATAACACATGAATACCATGGGCATATCTCCTACTGCCATGGGCAGACCTCCCAATACCATGGGTCAATAACAACAATAACCAAAGTCGATTAACTTGCTCTATGTCAAAGTAAAGATTAACCCAACATTCCCCCCTTTAAACTTGACTTGGAAATGTTAGCCTTTCCCCCTCAATTTCTATTCGTTAAGAATTTGGTTTCCCCCATATCACCTAGTTTTACAACCCAACTTTACTATTGAGTCACTAGGGGTACAAATGCCTCTATTAGTCTTATAGTCATATTCCCATTTACTGTGATTACAAATCCATTAATGAAACATTCCTTACAACATAATAACCAAGCATTGTTGAACCCAGTACTTGAATTCTCCTGCCCATTCAACTATAGACTTCAGCATCTTCTCCATTTGATCCTTTTGCATAGTCGAAACCAAACTCTACCATTTTCTCCAATCGATTTCTTTGCACATTTGAAAACATACTTCATCATTTGCTCCATTCAATCCCTCTGCAAAGTCAACATTATACTTCACCATCGTTCCAATTGAACTATCTTCATGATATTCCAATTATCCATTTTGTTATTTCTAGCACACCCTCCTCGATCATGTCTGCATCTTCATTAAGAATCACAACAAGGTTCAATGAGTCTAACCTTTAGCAACACAAGCATCCCTCTCAAGCCAAAACCACTATGTTGTGTAGCTGATCAATCCATGTCAACCTGAGCTTGTATGCTCAGTTGAACTTCCATGAATCATTAGTCAATATTGACTTCAACGGTCTTGAAGCATCCTGGTTCAATCGCAATAGTTAGTCGACCTTGTCAATCAGATGACCATATCCTTAGTTGACCTAGTCAACCAGTCGATCCTATGAATTACTTGGTCGACCAATTTACCGTCAACAATCTATCCAGACATTGACTAGTACCACTGATCGATTTGCATTTTTGTCGACCATCCGTTGATTTGTCAACCACCGATTAATCCATATTCCCATCAACCATCCATCGAGCTACCAACCACCAGTATCTCCATTGCCCTCTATGACTGGTAAATAAACTTCATCAATTTGATAGGTCGACTTTAACTATTTGGCTTACCCAACCAAAAAATCACATCTCTGACTACTTCATCGATCATGAATGATCTAGCCATCCACAACTTCTAATTACTTCAATTGCTACAACCATATATCTCATGCTTCATATTCAAACCTTCTAAGCATTCCATGCGACCTCAAACTGGATCATGCATACCTTATGAAGCATTCCAATCACTTATTCATTGATCTAGCACTATCCCGAGAATACCTATAAATAACATGCTCTAATATTTCAACAATCCAAACAGATCTCTATACTTGCACTCTATGTTTCTTCAACATACCTCAGACCTAGCATTTATATTGCTTATCAGGTTGACCCATCACACCAATGGATCCACACCGATTCACATTCTACCATGCAAATTAGCTAAATGACTGAAAACCTTTCTTCATCCGACCTCTTAATAACAACTCCATCTACACTCTACCATGTAGATCCAAACAACCAAGCCTTGGTCATATTTCTCTCGTTGGAGAGTTAGATTCTACCAAGATCTAATACCATGTTGATATTTCATTAACACAACAACATTATTAACAAAACAAAAACAAATAATAGTAAAGCAAACAATAACATCATACACATCATAAACACCACATGATTTATCCTAGAAACCCCTCAACTAGGGGGGAAACCAACATAAGATATCTTCATTATGCCCTTAGCCTAAAACCAACCAAGATAGGTCAATTGTGTCTCTACTAGACACACCACTATCGACCATCAGTAATAGTAGCAGATATGCAACCTCATCTTACAATGGAGTTCGACTAGCCTCTTTATAAGCTTACATCACATGAATACCATGGGAATAACTCTTAGTACCATGGGAATTCCTCCCAATACCATGGGTCCACAACACAAATACAATGTCAATTAACTTGCTTTATGACCGAGTCAATATTAACCCAACATTACTTAGGAAAATTCTATTTTGTTTATATGCTCCTCCCATAAAGGCAAATTCTATCTTTTTCTTTTTAATCTCCTCCCATAAAAGGAAAGAAAAATCTATCTTTTTCTATTTAATCTCCTCTCATAAAAGGAAAGTTAAGTTAACTTATACTGTAATAAAGATATGTTAAAATTAATTTATGTTAGAAATAAAAGTATTAAATGAGTTTTGTTTGAGCTTGAAATGAAGTGAAGAGGTTTTTTTTGAAAGATAGGCCAGAGATATACATGCAAGGAATTTTATTAAAATAAAAGTACGCTCACAAATGTTTCATAATTGTAACTATTTTCATAATATTTACAAAGCATCTTTACTTATCTTTCATAAGTTCAAGGTTTACAATAATGGAGTTATGTTTTGGCTCATCACTTTTTTGTTTAATATTAAGATCAAGGTTGTAAACTTCATAAATATTTGAAGTTAAAGTTAGTTGAGGCGATTTGTTATTTTACTCTTGATGCTAAGGAAGATAACTATGATGTCTTTCTCTTGGTTTTATACCTCTTCTGTCAACATGATGGAAGGGCTTTCCTTCTTACTCATGGGATTGTCGAAGGGGTGCTAAAGAGTTAGCAAGAGGTTCCCTAATTATAGTGTAGAGCATTCCTCCTAAAACTCTAGCAATTGGCCTAAATACGCTACATCCAAATTGACTTCATGGACCTCTACAATCATTTACAAATGAAGATATGCACATTTTATGGAGTCATCATACAGGGTAAAAAGTTTGCTAGGTTTAGTTTTGTTGAACACATATTTGATCCTTCTTCTAATAATAAAATAAGATTTCTATTTTGATGAGCGATAGGAGATTATCTCCTAAGAAGGAAACATTCAAATACATAATTCTAGGGAAAAATCTTAGACACCATCTTCCAAGAAGACTTATACAATTTACAAAACCCACACAACTGTTGATATAATTAATGTTACCACAAATGAGACATTTGCATTTAGAAATTATCAATGAGACAATAGTATTTGGCCTAAATCTAGGGCCTCTAAGATCAAGGACCAAAGAATCATAAGGAAAAAAAACTCCTTTTGATCAACACTCTTAATCGAGGGAAATCATTGGCATCACAAAGAAGTTTGTCGTGTTGTTTATTAGACAAGGAAAGCAACAAGGAGAATGCAGTGAGGTGGATGAATGCATCCTTGGAAGGATATAGTGGAAAGTAGTGAGATTGAAGTCAATAAGGAGGTGTTCTAAGAACCTTATGGGATGCCACCCAAGTGAGAAGTTGAGCATGACATTTAGTTGTTCTTATAATTTCCATTGCTAAGAATTGGTCTATATAGGTAGTCCATAATCAAGGAAAATGAAGGAACTACACTAATGCACGAGTTATTGAAAAAGGGGGATATCAAGTGAAATATGTTTCCATGTGGTTCACCCATCATATTGGTTCCAAAGAAGGATGGAAGTTGGAGAGTGTGCATTGAATACCATGATCTAAACAAAATCACTATTAAGAATAACTATCCCTTGCCAAATATTGATGACTTGTTGGATTAACCGCAGCAAGACAATTTATTCACCAAGCTAGACCTTAATAAAATAGTTGTTGAAGAAGATGGTTATTAAGCACAATATGTTTCCATGTGGTTCACCCATCATAAAGGTGCCAAATAAAGTCGGAATTTGGATAACATGCATTCACTGCTATGCTCTAAACACTGAACCACTATCAATAATACATATCCCTTTCCAAAGATTAATGCCTTGCTGGATCAACTGCAACATGACAATTTATTCACCAAGATATACCTTAATTCAAGCTATCATGAAGTGAGGGTTAAAGTAAAATATGTGTGGAATACATCATTCTAAATGAGGAAAAGTTTGTACCAAGGGTTATTGATGCCTTTTGGTTTATGTAATGCACTTGCAACCTTCATGAGATAGATGAATGATGTGTTATGTGTTATGAGTTAGTTCATGCCTGAGCCTAGTCATGGACAATGGATTACTACTAAGTATGTGCTTAGGTACCTTCGAGGTACATTTTCTTACGGAATCAGATTTGCCTTTGTTAGAGTTTGTGCTTTAATTCAAATATATTAGATATTTAATCTAATTCTATAGGATCACTAAAAGATAGACAAACGCAACAAAAAAGAGAGATGCAAAGATTTTATCCTAGGAAACCACAAGGGAGAAAACCCAAAAACCTCTTTTGTATAGATTTGTCACTTAGTACAATGTCAGATTGAGATAGAAAACCCAAAGATAAAATGTCTTCTGCTGCTTCTTCTTGTTCTTCACCAGTTAAATTTTCTTTCTCACTCTAGGAGCGAACATTTTTGCACTTGTTGTGTGTCCAAATGAGGGAGGGTGAATCCCTATTTATACTCTTAAGTTGGGTGACCTTTTTTTCCAATAGGGCTGACTTCTAGACCTTACTAGGGTGACTTCTCTTATGGGAGAACAAAAATAAAATTTACAATATTCTCTTGGGGACTATTTCCCCGACTTACAATGAAGGTTTTAACTCGACTTTTACATGACCAATTGCATTAATGACATCTTCGATCAGAGGGAAAACATCCCTGAAAGGAGGTATAATAAAAGTACAATAAAATATAATAATAATACGAATAATACAATGAAGAATATCTTCCAAAGTTACATTTTCAACAACACTCCCTCTTAAAAAGGAAGGTATTCTTTTGACCCAGTCATCACCACAAATGGACACAATCTCTGGACATCATCATCATCATCACAGCTGCAAAAAATCTCATCTCATCAACCATTTACTAGTGACATCTCTCGAATATATACGTCCTTAAAAGTTCTACAAAGCCAGCCCCTTTTCATGCTAGATGTAGGCCTAGATCCCATCTATGACTTCATCATCATCTCTACGAGCAATCCATCAAGTAGGTACAACCCAGGTCCTCATTTTACATTGTCCAAGCAATAACCTACGTCTCCTATTGTCATACCATCATATCCAGATCATCTCATCAACTCATATGCCTACATTACGTCCCTCGGACAACCTACGTCTTCCACACTATGGATATCATCCCAGGAGCATACACAACATCATCCATATGCAGGGGATCCTAGGTGCATATCTCATATCCACCAGATAACTTGTGTCTCCCATCCAGTGGGTACATCCCAGGAACATTTGCGCCTTCCACCCCTTCCACCCAATGGATACAACCCAAATCTATTACATCTCTCTCTCAGTCAACCTGTGTTTCCCACCTAGTGGGTAAAACCCAAGAACATATGAATATCCCACCTAGTGGGTACAAACCAGATGTATTATGATTCTCTCAATCAACCTACACCTTCATACATGGAGATACAACCTAGGAGTATCCTTTTGGACCATATGTGTCTTTATCCATGCAAATACAACCCAAGTGCATCCCAGATGCCTTAGGATGACTCTCTCTTGGTAAACCTACATCTTCATACATGGAGATACATCCCAAAGGCATCCTTTCAGACTACCCAAGTCTTCGTCCATGCAAATACAACCCACGTGCATCCCTTATGATTTATGACGAGTCTCTCTCTCGATCAACCTACGTCTTTGTACTTGGAGATACAACCCAGGAATGTCCTTTCAGACCACCTTCATCTTGCTCAATGCATATAAATCCCAGTTGCGGCCCATATTCTTTATGAATCATGGACCACCATTGTCTTCATAGATGGAGATACAACCCAAGAGAATCCCAAATGCATTATGTCCTTTTTGTACCACTTGCGTCTTCGTCCATGCAGATACATCCTTGGTGCACCTGCATCTTTCAGACATGTCACATCACTCCCTCTTTCATGGAAAATCGATCTGGATAACACCAAGATTCTCTCTGAAGTAATCGAACTTTAATTTGGCTAACAGCTTGGTCAACACATCGTTTGTCTACTTGTATATTGTCGCCTCATACTAGAGCTTCATTGCTCCTCTTTGCACCATATCCTAGATATAGTGATATCATATATCTATGTGCTCTGACTTGTCGTGAAATACATGTCATATCTAACTCAACATCGAACAGTCACACAAGTAGCTTCCAAAGCATCACTGCATCATAACTTGCTGAACAAGTGTTATACTCGTATGCTTCTTTCTGCACAAAGAAACCATGCCAGAGCTCAAGCTAAAGAAACACCCTAACGTGCTCTTCCTATCCGTAGCACTACCATCCCAATTGGAGTCAACATATCCCTACAGGTAGATCCTCTGATCTCTCGCATATCTGAGGCCATACATGATTGTACCCTCCAACTACCTCAGCACATGCTTTTCCGCAACCATGTGAACATGTATAGCCTCCACCATGTACTAACACAAAGTGTTCACCGCAATACATGTATCCGGCCTCGTGTTTGTAGATCCTTGTTGAGATTTTCCAACACGCTTTCATTCACAATTCGCTCTCAACAACAACAAACAAGACAAGCATGGTATATATTAAGGTGTTAGAGCTACTCTAGCATATATAATCAATCATGTATAAGCAAATAAATACATCCATGGATACAATATTCATATTTATGCACATGTATTGGACAGGAAACGGATATTTGTATTAATAAAACATAGATACTATAGTGACAAACTCTGTCGGCACTTCTACGAACCAGAGAAACCGAGTCCTCCATCTGGGCCTCCACCACTTCAATCCTCCATCTCTTAATGGAAAGCTCACAAAACAAAGACAAGATTGGTAAGAGCAACACTATGTGGTCCAAAGGGACAAAGGGATGTAGACTCAAGTATAAGAAAATGAGGCAACAATGGACTATAGTTTCCTTACTATTCAATTTCTCCTCCTTCAATGTATTCAAGAGGCTCAATATATATCACTCCAAAGAGGTAATGGAGGGTCGAGTTCGAGCATTCTCAAGGCATATGGAAGGCCAAGAGTCAAGCTATTCGAACCCCTATGAGGAAAACTCCAAAAATATTTGTCTTCATGCACACTTTCCTATGTACATAGGTTTAAGCTCAAAAGCTGTGTATACACGCGAGTATAGCTTTAAAAGTTGTGTATAGGCATAAGCATGTGGTTTTTTCGGGACTTTCTTGTAACATCAAAGTATAATATAGGTAAATGGGGTCTAAAAGTATGCAGAGGGACATGTAAGGCCATAAAGGTGTAATCAAGTGTGGTAAAATCAGCTATAACAGATGCCCCCTAATGTGTGAGGTCAGAGGGGTAACATGATGGACGAAATACATTATATCCATCCCAAAAGTGGATTAATGAAGACCCAGGTGGAAGAACCAGCCACTCATCAGTACAATACAATCATCAATCTCTGCATGTGACTGCAAATACACATAGCAGTCCCGGATACATAAGAGTACAATGGCCATGAATAGGCATTCTATACAAATGTCATGTGTCGTTATTGCCATGTACAATATATAATGAACCAAGATCTCCATAGTGGATGAAGATATCTGATAACACCCTGGAATATGATCATGAGATATGACATCTCATGACTGGCACGATTAAGGAGGTAGCATATATGGAATGCCACCAAGCCAGAAGGTCTTCTACGCCAACCGCTATGAGTACATGTCCTACAATGTGAATAAAGGTGTTGAGGTCAAACATGGTAGTCCATCGTTTGATTACCGATCATTGATGTATACCATTAACATATGCAAGATAACCCACAGATAATGATAATGAGAATCAAGGAAAGAGTACAATCTAAACAAGTGTGAATAGATGTGTTGAGGTTGAACACTTGAAAGAATCCATTGATCAAGAGACATTGATGTATTCCAAAAACTATCGATGGTGAGAGAACCTACCACTTATGACTGTAAGTCTCAAGGAGCTCAAATGGACTCTAGACTCCTATTCCAAAATAAATGATCTAAAGTTGATGGAATGGAATCCGCTGGAAGAAGGGAAGTAAGGCATCCCCCATCAACCAACACGAGGTACTCAACAACGCTGGATAATGTGGAAGAACTCGAACACGATGTGCATGAAGCAGTAACTGTACCGAGAATGTCCGACATGCAAAGTCAAGATAACTAAGGAATGGCCGACTCAGGATTCAAATTCCTTCGAACAAGAGCATAAGGAAAATGTTGACAGAAGGTAGGGAGGATAGACTCGATATGCAAACTGGGACAAATCTGTGACACAGGAGGCATCGACAAAGGCTCCATAGGGATTGGAAGCATAACCAGTTGGTGGAGAAAAAATCAAAGTAACGAGTACAACTCCTAAAGTCATAATAACAACCCAACCAATGGATGTGATATACAGTGCTCTATTCGAAGGCGACACAACTCAATTGTTGCCAAAGATAATATCATTTGCCGTCCAAATTTTTATGTTTTTTTATTTTTTTTGACATTTTCAGATGTTGAAAAGCTTGAAAAAGAATAAAAGTGATTTATAGTACATAGCTGGGAGGAGACGAGTGTCATGGGCAAGCAAACTAGTTCCAAGCAGTGGAACATGCCTATGCTCAATGTAAGGAAGCATGTGCAGGATAAGGACACTCGGGTGAAGGTCTCCTCCCAGCAAAGGGTAATCAAGCTGCAAAGGATATGTAAAAAGGATCTGCTTGGCTAGAATCGAGACAAGCTCGGGTTACATGGCTTATAACTCTGAAGCAGGGAGCCAACATAAAGTTCGATAAGGCAAGAAAAACTCATGAATGCAATTACAACTTGATATACAAGGGAATCCCTATGGGGAATGGCCAGCATAAAGTTCAAGAGGAGTATGAAGCTCTTGCTCAAGGACATGGCGTGACTACAAGGGACTCCCAAAACCTAAAGATGAAATATCAGCATGGTTACCAAATGAAAAATAGGATCTAACTAGGGCACCCATGTATGGGAAAGCTCTACCACTCACACAATGTCACTTCTAGTAGCAGTATGAAGGTTATGTGACATCATGAAGCGGGTTCATACCTAAGGTTAAGATGAAATGGTCATAAGGCCATGAAAAATGCAAGAGGATGTGGAATCCTAACCTATATGCCAGTTCAGACATTGTACCCGTGATAGACACAAACGAATCAAAGACTCAGTCAAAACATGCTCAAATCAGGCACCTACAACACAACATTAGGCCAAACGGTTCAAAAATGGTAAAAAATAGTCCAAAATATAGAAAAGTGGGTAAAAATTCCAAAAAAATTCTATAAAATAGTAAAAAAAAACCTTTTCACCATACCATTTGGAAATTTACCCCACATAGTGTTTTTGAACCAAAAATTTTATAAGTTGATTCTGGGAGCCTTGGTCCATGAAATCACTCACCGTATGGATCAAGAAGATCATCATGTCAATCTCATTCATTTCAATGTTTTTATTTTGATTTTTAGTGGTCAATTTTTTATTTTATGCCATCCCAAAATAGGTGGTTTCGGCCCACATCGAAAATCAGCCGATTTCCGCATATAGGGCTCGACATACGCGGAAAAATCCTCGATACCTGTGTATGTACACAGCTGTTTTGAAAACAGCCTTGTATAAGGCCGCATTAACAAATCCAAGGGAAAAAACTAATGAAACTTTGAATTTCTTGTGCAGGATGGTTCTTGAGTGGAGAGAACGTGAGCATGAAGATGTTGACAGGGCTGTGCAAGGTGACTTAATTTGTGGTTTGTACAAATTATGGCATCTTGGTAGCTTGAGGGAAAAACCAAGACTACTCCAAATGCTGGTAGACTATTGGGATCCTGATACGGAGACATTCTAGTTGGACGGGATGCCCCTCAGCCTTGAGGTTGAGGATATCTATTTCATTGCAGGACTATCCTGTAGAGGGGAAGTGGTGAACCTATGAGCTCGTGGGATAGGAGGCAGCCTCACCATTAACGAATATATTGTGGTTTATTGCCTCCCGGATACGGAAAAGGTTGGGAGCCAGATACCAACAAACTCGATCTAAAACCTAGGACTGAAGGCCATATTATTGGCACTTGGCAGGATTGCGGAATTAGAATCCCTCCACTAGGATTATAGGCCATTGATGTTCTATGTGGTGGAATGCATGACACCTACCATTTACAGTTAGAGTAACTCACTGCTGAGCAACATGAAACAACATCTGACATACTGCAAGACGGGAAGGGTGAGAAACTTCGACTTCGCAAGCATATTGAGTGCTTTATTCTTTGAGCGTGTGTCGAGGCTAAGCTCAGGATTTGGGATTACCCCTCATGGTGCTCAGGATCTAGCTCAGCTACGCTGGGTGAATGTGATGTTGAGACTAGGAGGGGGCCGAGTGGCCAACCCATACCCAACAGACTTCTTCCTCTGGTGGCATAGGAAGATCATTTCCATAGACGACTACCCATACAAGGGGATAGACTTTTGTGGAGACTCTGACATGCCCGTTCCACCCGAATCCTCATACGGGGATATAGGTAACAATCATGACTCAAACTTGTTTTTTGAATTATTAATTTTTTTTGTGTTTTTTTATATAGTGAAATCAAAAAGATATATTTTTGTGTGGTGACATATAATGATACTTGTTGATGTATACGTAGATGTGGGACCTAGAAGGCCGGATGGTTTCCCTTTCCATCGTCAAAGTGGAAGAGGTGATGACATCATAGGTGTGGATGCAAAGCGTACGCTCTAAAGCATTCACACGAACTTTGTTCTACTGACACAAAGAGTGCCCATGGCTCAAGTCAAGGACTTACCTGAGGCTATGCAGTGCCAGGTGGTGGGTGTACCATGTGCATGGGCTTGCTTATTCCGACAGCTGGCTGGAGCCATGGTCTGCTATCATGATCAACACCCTCCTCCCTAGGATTAGAGGCCTGGGTGTACTTTTTTTTATGAAGAACCATGTAGTATATTTTGGTTGCTCGAAAGCCCCAATTTTGTATATGACATTATGTATTATGAAATCATATTTTGGAATTATATTTTAAAGAAAAAGACTTATGATGATTGATTATTATATTTACATGTGTAATTATGTTTGCGAATGCTTTATCGTCTGTGAAACAAATGCCAATCTAGTACATAATTTGCATATGAATCATAAACTTGATTAAAATTTCTTGTAATATGAATGTATGTTATGTTCTCAAATTGTCGTTCTAGCAATCTTACATGCAAGAACCTTCGTAACAAAGTCAAATCCCTAACATGATACAAGCCATTTAACTGTGAGACCACTAACTACGAGTCAAGACGTACCTCAAGAGAGTGAATACCATGAGAGATGGCATCACATAAAAACTCAATCACAGCACTATACTAAACAATATTGCTCAATGAATGCCATAGAAATACACCTCGTGAAGATAACACTTGACCCGTAGGAGTATAAATCACCCAAGCAGATGAAGCTAAGTTTTGAGTGTGGCATCCTGCACCATCAGCGAATCCTATGCAAACCGAAGACTCTGTCAGTATCTGCCACAACAAACGGAAGAAATTCAACCAACTCGATCACCACAATAAGACCAAAACTAAGCTATGCACATGTACAATAATATACAAAATATCGGCCTTGGCTGAGAATCATGCATAGTATTTCTTAAGATAGAGCCCATTTCTAGGCTCCACCAAGGTTGTTCCTTCATAATCGACTAACTCGTAGGAACCTTTCTCTAATACTTGCTTGACCACGTAAGACCCATGCCACATAGGATTAAAATTTCTTGCCCCCAAAGGTTCTTTATCTTGGTCCCACAAAAGGACAAAGTCACCTTCACTAAACTTCCTAGGACGGACAGACTTATTGTACTGGACTTTAATACGATGCTTATTAATCTCAAAAGCCACTAAAGCATCTCTACGATGCTCATCAAGTTTCTCCAAGTGGACCGGACGTTCTTTCAATGCAAAAGTCTCTATCAAAATCTCCACGGATAGCTTCAAAGAAGGGATTTCACATTCAACCTGTAAAATCGACTCCACCCCATGCACAAGCTGATATGGAGAAAAACTGGTGGCAGTCTTAACCGCGGTTCGATAAGCCCACAAAGCAGGATATAACATGATATGCCAATTGGTATTGCTTTGCGCGATGGTTCATTGGAGAATGGACTTAAGTGACTTGTTCACTGCTTCAACTTGTCCATTCACTTGATGATAGTAAGAAGAGGAATGCTCTTGCTTATACCCTAACTTCAAAGACAACTCAACCATCATCTTATTTTGAAAGTGATTTCCATGGTTAGTGAAAAGATCCTTCAAGATACCAAACCGGGTGATAATCTGATTGATTACGAAATGCGCAGATGTCTCACTATCGGCTTTAATAGTGGGCATATCCTCTTCCCATTTCTTGAAATAGTCAATAGCCACTATAATGTGATGATGCCCCCAGCTGAAGTTAGGTTGCAATCCATAAAATCGAACCCCCACTTAGTGAAGGGACCGATGGTGATAATCGGATGTAAAGGGGCAGGATGCGAGCGCATGTTCCGTGCAAACACTTGGCAAGGGTGGCACCATTTGACCGCATTAACACAATCCTTAAAGATGGACAACAAAAAATAACCTGCTCTCGAAATAATTTGAGCTGTAGAAATCCTAGATAAATAGCCACCACACACCCCTTCATGGCAATCATTCAACACAACGTCAGCCTCCTCATGAGTTAAGCATCGACGTAAAATGGAATCAACCCAACAACAATACAAAATATTGTCCTCAATGAGGTAATTCTTCGCTACATGACATAATCATCGATGCTCATCTCGTGAGAGGTGAGAAGGAACCTTCAAGGTTTACAAACAAACAATAATGTCCCCATACCATGGGTCCACAGTCAAAATGAGAAAAACGTGCTCATCAATGAAAGAGTCTTCATGAATCTCCCCTTCATACAAACTAGGAAAGTCATATATAAATTGCGCAAAAATCAACGACTTCTTCGAATTTGCCGAAACAAACTTGAGGTCGAATTCTTGCAAGTTCTCAATCCACTTATTGCACTACCCCCCTATCATCCTTTTGGTGAGGACAAATTGAAATGGATTAATGTGAGATACAACCAAAGTTTGGTGAAGGAGTATGTAATGCCTCAAACGTTGGACTGCATGGACGATAGCTAAGGCTAGCTTTTCAACATGAGTATAATGAAGCTCCACATCAATGAGGTTTCAACTAAGATAATAGATGACATTCTCTTGAAGCTCCTCATCCTCTTGAACCAAGACCCTAGCAATCGTCTCTTGAGATGCATCCACATATATCAAAAAGTCATGGCTATAGTCGGGGGGGCTAAGCACGGGGGCCGATGCCAAGGATTTCTTTAAAGCATCGAAAGACTCATGGGATCGCTCATCCCAGATAAATGGTGTGTCTTTTTTCAATAAACATATAAAACCCTTAGTTAAATTTGCAAAATTGACCACAAATATTCGCAATAAGTTCACCATCCCTTGAAAATATTGAAGATGTCCAATATTACGTGGGAGAGACAATTGAAGTATTGCCTCAACCTTTAAAGGGTCGACCCTAATACCCTCCTTGGAAACAATGAACCCTAGTAAGTAACCTGCGTTCACGCAAAATATGCACTTATGAGGATTTAACCGAATTTGATAATGGTGACATCTTTCGAAAATCAAACACAAATGATAAGGATGACGCACCCTCATGTTAGAGTGAGCAGCTAAGTCATCAAGATAAACTTCAATTATTCTTTTAAGGTCGTGAAAGGTGAAGGCCATTTCCCGTTGAAAAGTAGCTCCAACGTTTTTAAGGCTGGAGAGAATTGTTGGGATATAATAAACCCACTCATACACTTAGGATAAAATAATTAATCAATAGTGATTAATTATTCACCCACTAGCTTAATTAAGTGGCACCTTAAAATCAATGCATGCCATCTATATCCTAGGAATGATTTATTTCTCATTCTGGGTTCCTCTAGAATTAGTATACAGGACCATATAGCAGATTCTGCTTTTTCTGCTTTTTCTGCTTTTTCTGCTTTTCTATGGATAAGATAAAAGCTAGTCAACTAGGAAATTGGGTGCTTTTATTTCCAACCCATCTTCCATTAGTTTTTCTCCATTAGCATATTATTTCCATCTCCTTGACAACTCACTCATGCTTTTGCCAACTCGTGAGGTGCTTGGTATATTGGAAAGTGCTTTAAGGGGTTTATCATAATTAGTAAGCCTGCTTTTATGAGCTAGCTTGAGTTGTCTTCATGCAACTCCTTTTTCCTTTATAAGGATGTATTACCTATGTAATAATATCAATTATCATTTATTGATCATTCATTAATGTGTGTTCATTAATTCTTCTTCTTCTCTCATTATGCTAATTCTCTACAATTCTCTGTGAGGTTAATTGTGTGCTTAGATCCTTAGCCAGTTTATGGAATTCCTTATGCCATCAAGGCCTTAGAATTTCTATATGGTATCAGAGCTTTGAGAGTTCATTAATTAATCCTCCTTTTTTGAGATTTGCAGGTTTATTTTGTAGGTTCAACTTCGAATGGATTCAAGAATATCAGTTCCTCTTCTTTCTCCATTCACAAGCTATTCAGAGTGGAAACTGAAGATGATTTCATATCTAAAGAGACAAGGTCTCTATGAGATATCTATTGGAGCTGGTGAAGAATCTTATGAAGAGACAAATGACTGGTTGAATGACTGTGACAGATCAATTGGAGCTATGTGCCTATCTATCTCTCCATGCATGGGCTACCTTATTGATTCTATTGATTCCCCAAAGGATCTCTGGACAACATTGGATAGAGTTTTGGGAAAGCACAATGAGGATCCTTCTAGCTATGTGGAGAGTGCCTCTAGCTCCTCAATGATTTCTCTCTCTCAAGATGTCTCAACCTCTACAGTCTCTGATGAAGTTGATCATGAAGAAGAAGCTGCTATTGCTATTGCTATTGATGATTCATTCACACATCCAGTGTTCTCTATGTCTTCTATCATGGATTCTGAGATCCATATGCCAGACCTCTCACACCTTGTGCATGCCTCTCCTCTTGATGGTGCACAACCCAGTGATTTCCAGGATGCTTGCTTAGCCAAATCAAGTCCTTCCAGTGTTTTGCCACTTACCATACTTGATCCCATGTGCTTCTGCAGCTCCTCCATTGTTCTTGGCACTCATTCTCAGAGCCTCCTTGAAGATCTTGAACATCACTATCTTTCCTCCTGT
>LPNX010778158.1:54575-197851 GCA_001517045.1 Pseudotsuga menziesii | reverse complement strand
CCAACCTGTTAACCCTGCTTTATTGGCTTTCCTTAGCAACTGCATTCAATGAGGAAGTCGACCTCAAAGGCTGCTGACATTCATTTCACTGCACCATCAAAGCTTGGAGAAAAGAAATATACATTATATTTCATGTGTGATTCATATCTTGGGTGTGATCAAGAATATGAATTTACAATTGATGCGAAGGAAGCAATGGAAGTAGACGAAGATGTAAGAGAATGAGATGCTCTTTCCGGAGGAATGCTTTTTACAATTTGTCAAGCTGCCTTTGCAATTAAGCAGGGGAGCTCCTTATTTTTATACCCCTAAGCTTTTAGTATAATATAAGTAGTACAGTTTCTAAAGACCAAAGGATTGAATTTAATTTTATTGAATTTGCTTTACTTTGCAATAAACATTTGCTGATAGTTGACACATTTGAAATTAATGGTGTTTATATATTCATTGCTGTATTTGAACAACTAGCAAATTTGGATTTCAGCTTCCCACAGGAACAGGCTATTTAGATTATTTAGATATTGATGTTAAGGAAGCTGATGCTTTTCCATGGAGTCCTGAATTGGAATGGACTCAATAAAATTTTGGCTTTGCAAAGATTGAATAAACAATTCAGCTCTTACCATCTCGGACCAGACAATTCAACTGCATGAAGATTATCTGTTGAATCGACAATCCATTCTGAATTTCTGTGAGGAACAAGTTCAACTTCTTGGCTCCGCACAACTTCCACCTTTTGCCATTCCTCCCATCTCTCAGCTAAGCCATCCCCTTCTAACATACGTACCACTTCAGACATCTTTGGTCTATCCATTGGTGACCCTTGTGTACAAAGTAATGCAACTTGAATAAGCTGTTCCACCTCTGCTTCAACATAATTGTTCTTGAGATCAGGATCAACTAGCATATCAAGCCTTATCTCTTTTAATAGGCCTTTAACCTGTTAACAAACAAGAAAATATCATCTGTAAGCCCAGTGCACTGAATCATTGAATTCCTTATAAAGCCTCTGGGGGTCAATCACAAAAGCAGGAGTATTGACATTATCCAGGCTCTATAGATCTCAAATATCCATGCACATTTATTAAGAATGAAACATCATGAAAGGAAATTGTTATCAAAAATTACACACAAATTGGGCTTACATATCTAAATCTCACTGATGCTAAACTATAAATTGCACATATTTTCTAGAAGTCTCAACATATACAAGGGAAAAAGATGTCTAACCACCACAGAAAGGATCATCCTTGATAAATAAGATGGCAGTGTACACACAACCTAACCAAATGCAGAAAAAATACAACTGATACACAGAACCTATGTTGCACCATGTGTCTAGAATAGAAAAAAGGTTTGGGCGATGTATGAAAGGGGGCAGGGAGACGAGCACAGAAAATATATTTTAGAAGATCAAAGATTATTCAGATTTATATATCTAAAAAACTAAAAGAATAAAAATGTTGCAAATCATAATTCCATAAAATGATAAAAACAAATAGTCAATATGCAACGAATACCATTTGGCATTTACCACTGTCAAAATTCTATATTAATGGACACTTTTAGTTTTGTCAGTTTATCATTAAAGGTCAGTTATAAAAAAACCAAACAATTAACAAATGAGGACCCAGGGATCAATTTAAGCAGATGACCCCAACTTCCAATGGATTTCTTTGCAGAGGGCTAAAGGCATTTGTTTGATAAACTTCAAGATTTTAGGAGTTTATGCAACTCCATTGGGATAAACTTCAAAAAAATGGCTTTTAACATTATAGTATAAGCAATAATGAAGAATGAGACTGCCTAAGAAATAGCTAGATATCCAGAGGAGTAAATAACTAAATCTGCTTGACCAATAGCCCCTGTCCACTTAAGGAAATAATATAAATAAACTACTGCAATAATCTGCGACTTCGTTCAAGGTGTTTCAAGACTCTGGTCCAGAAATAACATAAATCACCTTCAACTACACATTGGGAAAGTGGCTTGAAATGATTAGCTTCAGCCATTCAGACAATATTCCAATTATCATTTGGTCAAATATCAAGCAATCCCTGGGATACTCTAGAGTCTACAGCATAGATTACTTCACTATTAAGCAAGATGACCAGATCTTCCCCTAAACTGTCTTCTTGCTGCACTCTTCTTGTTCCTCTCCAAATATGGTTTTGACCTCTCTGTCAAACCTCTTCGCTTCTATACCAAATCTGCAATGACTTCAATCTAAGATCCAAACTCGGTCACTATATATTCTGTTCAAGATGCCTTATCTTCTTCAACCTTGCTGCCTCCTGAATTCTGTAGTCTAGAATGCTCATTAAAATTATGTACTCTGTTCCATAGACAATAGTCTTCAAGATTACAGTTCACACCTAAACTGCTACCAATGCCAAGCTAGGTTAAATGGAAGAAGAGGAGGTCAGAAAAGTCAGATGAGAGATCTAGGTTTATCAATCTCTTTACTCAATGAGGGCTAGTAGCAGTATTTTCTTAGATTCGTTATTAGAGGCAAATTGGGGAATGCTTGAGGACATCAACGGAAAGAAATGGAGGGAATTCCTGCTGAACAAAGGTTATATGACCCTAACAGATTTGAAGAAGACCAACCAATGTAACTTTAAAGGTAGCAGTAGCAATCAGGTGGAGGTTACCACAGTATCATAGTATTGATCTTAATCGGAATGCAATGGTAATATATGTTGATCAGAAGCTAACATGGACATTTGAAAGTGAGATATCATGCCAATTTGTGACATGTTTCCATGCAGAATATACAATGGTTCAGATGAGAATTAGCAAATACTGCTGCTATTGTTGTTTGAGACCTGTCTGTTTGTGTGTTGTATTCTGTATTGTTGATCTTATAATGGTGAACAACATGAGGGTCAATGTAATATATACCCATTTACTATTTCATCAAAACAGAGCTAAATTTATTTTTGTATCATTATTATTGTTTAAGGGTATATGAAAAGCACCATTGGTTTGATAATGTTTCTATCATATGCCACTTCAAGTGCAATCAGTTTTTAAACCAACGAAAATGGATAATTCACAATGTTTAGCTGCGACCATATAACAAATCACAGCGAGGAACTTTCTATAAGAGTTTGAATACAGTCAAAGTAATTTCAATATATAACGGCATTCCAAACAATGAGAAATGAAGAGATGGCCACAAGCAGCAAGAGTATGCATCACACAACTGGCATGATCTTTTGTTCATTCAACTAATCTGTAGCATAGGAATTGCCATTTCAAAACCAAAACATCCTTGCACAATATGTGAAACTGCTATTCACAATATCTATCCCTTCTTGCCAAGCCAAAACCAAGCTCAGCTTTTCATCATTACCATCAAGCAGGAAAAGCATTGCCAGCAAAGGGATGGGATGATTGATGGGGTTTAACGACAGTGGGGGAGATCATGGTGTCATGGAAGAAAGATTGAATACCCAATTATATATGTGGGTTGTAAATGTTATGGTATGCCTAAAAATGACATAATAAAATTTCATGCAAAATCAAAGGCATATGCATTGCATATTTTATTAGGCATTCAAATAAGATCCCAGAAATGATAATGGGTAGTCCAGATACAACCAGAAATAATTAATAGCTCCAAATGGGGCAAGCCACGGGCTTCATGGCATGGCCAAAAACGAATTTAAATTACCAATATTGAATGAATGCATGTAGGGCCAAGCAAGTTCATCTTTTTTTCAAGTATTCAAGAATCAAAAGACATACCTCAAGGAAGTGCTGAAATAATCTATTGCTACAACCAAGCTTTAAATCTCCTTGTGCTAAATCTGCAGATAGTTTATTCTAGCAACACCTACAGACAACAATCAAATAAAGGCCAAATAATTACAAACCCTTTTTTGGACTCAAATAACATGGATTTAAATACAGGGGAACGTGCTGCCAGAACAACTCTGTGGGCATGAAAATTTTCCCCTGATACATCAAATGTGACATCCGCATTTTCAACATCTTCAAGCAGTTCCCCAAATTGTTGACCCAAGTTTGATTCAGGGATGTGAATATAGTGCAATCCGGGGCCTTGAATAGCAGAAACCACAACCCCAACTCTCCTAAAGCAAGGGGATGGATCATAAATCTCTCCTAAATCTGCATGTTCCTCTAAATCTGGAAGGGTATCTCTGTAAATAAAGTCAAGGGATTCTCCACGCAGAGGCAACTCAAGGGATTCTCCATGCAGTCTTAACACAAAGTTCACACCAACTTAGGGTTCAAGGTAACCCTTGACACTGGACCAACTCCATGTTCAAGAGAGCAATCACCAAGACACATCGGAACAAGCCCTAAGTCCATTATCCAAGTTAACTTCTTCAGGCAGACCAATGTGGCTCGAGATCTACGTCTCTCCTACACATTGGCTTCGTCCTTCCATGCCAATTCCATGGACATGAAAGCATTAATTTTCAAGATTGTGCAACAGTAGAGCTTACTATCCGATGGGGGATATTGCCCTATTTTATCTCAACTAGAATTCTTCGTTTCACGCAACAGTTGAGAGGGAATTCACCACCCTCACACAAAGGAGAGAACTCGATTCACTCAACAATGAGTCCGCATTCTTTTCTTCTGCGAAGTTACCTCCACCCTAACAAAAAGAAGAGAGCTCGATTCGAAGAGAAAAGTTAAAATTGGTGTTTGTCAGCGCCGTCGCTTGAGCGACGCTTCCTCAAGCACCGTCGCTTAACCGACGGTTATGAGGATAGCCGTCGCTTAACCGACGCGTCTGGCCACATTTACAAAAAAAAATTGTATCTTTGTGATTTTTTGTAGGTTTAAAAGAAAAAATCCACGCGCCGTCGGAAGTAACCGTCGGATTTTGGATCGAAATGTAGTAGTGAAGGGAAATAGCCGTGCAACCAATGATATTATGACTCAACAATGAAATAAATGTACACACCTAACAAACAATGGCAAGTGCAATCTTGTCTAAATGAAAAAATGAAGGTATGCAACTACATGAGGTGCATATTTTTCCTTCAAATGAAAACCTGACTATAACTTCAATAAGTAAACCTAATGAAAGTACCGTGCAAGTGCAAAATGCAAAAATGCATAAGTATGCGAAAATCAAATATTTTTGTATTTTCAAAATAAATGAGATGTAAAAGAAACAAAAAGACTACCACTCTCAGACCCTGCAACCACTCACAGACATCATCCAATCAAGGCACCAAGATAAAAGAAATCTAATGCACTAATCCCAAAAGAAAAAGGAAGAAATGAATGATAATAACCAAATCTAATTAAAAATAAATCAAAGAGGGTCTTTGGTCAGAAACAAAGGTGGTATATAGACACCAACAACATCCGAGAAGACTCGTCAATGCTAAAAACTCACCCAACAACTTCCATTCATCCAAACAAATCTCAAAACAGAGGCATACATGACTGTTTGTAGAAAACTTGCGTACATATGCAGGAATTCAAAAGAAAACCGTGTGTATACCCAAATGTGAAGAAAATACTCACGTACAGGAAGAAAAAGAGGGAAAAATGATAAGCCAAGGTAAAAATTACCCCTACAAGACAATACTGGGAAAACATACCTCCAGACCTGATACAGAAATAGAGAAATAAAGAGCAATTCAAGCACATTGTGCTCCCAATCCCCAAAGAAAAAACAAGGAACCTCCCTAGTGGAGTCGCCGATTATGTTATGTAGAGAAACTTCCTATGGCTTGGGGGGTACCACAATAGACAATATGACACCAAAAACCAATCCTTTCCAATATGAAAGAGAAATAAAGAAATATAACACTAAGGGATATGAATCATACCTTATTCTGGACGGTTGATGTAGATCCCCGTTGAGCTTTTCCAACACACTTGCACTCACAATTCACTCTCAACAACAACAAACAAGACAAGCATGGTATAGATCAAGGTGTTAGAGCTACTTTAGCATATATAATCAATCATGTATAAGCAAATAAATAAATACATGGATACAAGATTCATATTTACGCACATGTATTGGACAGGAAACATATATTTCTATTAATAAAACAAAGATACAATAGTGACAAAATCTGTCAGCACTTCTGCGAACCGGAGAAACTGAGTGCTCCACCTGGGCTTCCACCACTTCAATCCTCCATGTCTCAATGGAAATCTCACAAAGCAAAGGAAAGCTTGGGAAGAGCAACACTATGTGCTCCAAAGGGACAAAGGGATGCAGACTCAAATATAAACAAATGAGGAAACAATGGACTATAGTTTCCTTACTCTTCAATTTCTCCTCCTTCAATGTATTGAAGAGGATCAATATATAGCACTCCAAAGAGGTAATGGAGGGTCGAGTCCGAGCATTTTCAAGGCATATGGAAGGCCAAGAGTCAAGCTATTCGGACCTCAATGAGGAAAACTCCAAAAATATTTGTCTTCATGCACACTTCCCTATGTATGTGGGTTTGAGCTCAAAAGCTGTGTATAAACGCGAGTATAGCTTTAAAAGTGGTGTATATGCATAAGTAGGTAATTTTTGGGGGACTTTCTTGGAACATCAAAGTATAATATAGGTAAATGGAGTCCAAACAGTCTGCAGATGGACATGGAAGGACATAAAGGTGTGATCAACCAAGTGTGGTATAATAAGTTATAATAGGAATCCATCCTCAAGGCACAATAGTTCGATCTCCTCTATGCCCAATCAGTTTATTTGTATACCATCATACCCGATGCTCCCCGTGTTGGATCCTCATGTCGAGATACACCAGGGGCATCCCATGGCGTTGCTAGAGTCATTGGCTCTATTACCTAGCATCCCCATATATACACGACATCTCCTTCGATTCTACCTCAGTCCGGTGCCACCCCCAGTGTTTCCCAACTAGGTTACGCTCCTGATTTTTCACACATAATGGATTAGTCCGGAGCCACACATTCATATGCATCTCTAGCACCAGTTCCCCATGTCCATGGACCAAACTGCTTGGAACCTGCATGTAATGGCTAAAGGATAGGGTTTGCAGCCCCTCCAGTTGCTCCTTCCTATTATCCACTACTTCTGCAACCTACACCTGCTACATCCCCCACTCCTCCTGTTCGACAAGGACAGGTCTACGTTCAACAAAACCTCCATAATAAACCCGCCCCCAATAACCAACAAGGGAAGAGAATACAATAGAGAGGTAGGAACCAAGGAAAAAAACAACCTCAAGGAGGTGGCCATCAACCCAACCCATCGAATAACAATGGAGCGAATCGCCCTGCACATAACCCCCACTGTCCACCTAGACCTGAGAAGAACCCTCAGTTGCGGACTAACCATTTGTGCACCATTTGTAACACTTATGGCCATTATACACACCAGTTCCCCCACATGGACCAAGTCTGTCATTTACTCCAAACCAATACTCAACATGACCCTAACATGGATACTCCGGCACATCCGAACCCAAAGCCACAAGTTCCTCCTCTTTTGGTGATACAAAACCCATTACCAAATCAAGGGATGGTTTCCACTCAACCCTTGGTACCATAAAACCCTGCACTCACTCCTGTAGGCCCACCCACTAATCCTAGTGTCCATCAAATCATGATGTTATCATTTGATGTTAACTTACAGACTTGACAAAACCAGTATGGCTCCACCATAGAAACTGTAAGTCCCTCCATGAAATATACCTCTACTTCTCTTGATGCGTATTTACATTTGCTGAGACCTCCCATGGAAAAGACTGCCAAACTCCTACGGTTCCCTTTGTGTCCCATCGTGAACAACCCCACCGCTAGAGCCACGCTCAACTACAATATAGTCGACAACTTGGCCCAGTCTCCCTCAGCCATGCCTGCTCTGGAAGTCCTCAAAACTTTTCCTTCACAACACAAAGATTTTTTATCTGCATTAGGTTTCATCGATCCCTCTACTTCAGGTTGATCACCTTCGACTTGGATCAAGGAGAACCATGGATTCCATCATCCGTCGCTTTCCAAGTTTCGGTCACTATTCAGAATTTGGTCATTTATTGATGCATCATTAATGAAGGGGAATCCACCCGTGTTATGTTAATATTTGTTTGGCATAAACTTGGATCCCCAACCCTTCAACCTTCCACCACCACCCTTCGAGCTTACAATGATCATGCTACCCAACCTGAAGGTGTTCTCATGAATGTCCCCATTGAGTTAGCCAACAAAATCGTGTTGATTAACATTGAGATTGTCAACGACCAACTTGATTACAACCCACTCCTAGGATGTAGTTATATGTATGCAATGCGAGTTGTTTCCTCAGCCAACTTTCAATTCTTGATGTCCCCTCGTGATGGGAAGATCATGACCATATACCAACTGACGTATTATGATCCTAAAGGGTCGGACACATTAGAACATGTCCTCCCTACGATCGACACTACCATCAGTAGTGTATCCATCCCTTCCCTGTTTGTCATTGGCCCGAGCCTATTTTCAAATGATCCTTTGACAGAAACCTTTATGTCCTTTACCCCCATCCTTCATCGACTGACATATCGAATTTTTGCACTATCACATCCGATATTGTTTCGACCTCTTCGCAACCTCAGTTGCAACCCTACCCACAGACCTTGAGGAATTACTGGGGTTCCTTCCTCGTACATACCATTAACTTCCTTTTTCCACCTTATGGCATTGTGAGTAAGCCAATCATGATTACTCTCAACCTTCCGAGTTTTACTTTGGGTATCCCTATGTAGTATCTTTACCCCCCTACCCTTCCCCCAACCCTAGAGGTCATTATGACTTTTGTCTAACCCATTAAGACAGTATCACACCTACCTCCTGGTACGCAATAGATTGTTTCTTCCATCACTTGTTTCCCTCTTCCTCCCACAAATACTGGGGGAAAGGAATCCAAAGCCCTGACAGAACCATGTCCTCCTCTTACATGCTCTTTATGTGATTTCTAGGGTCATGCGACACATAACTGTCCTGATTTATTAGTCCTCCGCACCCTATATGTGCACTGTATTCGAGACTGACAACGCTTCAATCATAAATGTACCAACCATACATGCGGTTAAAAACAAATCATTGTGAACCAACCACCATGTGCAATTTGTGGCCTACATGGTCATTATTCACACCATTTCCCAAGCTTCCCCAAGTACCATTCACTCCTCAACGATCTTCATAAGCACTCCTGTAAGTCTGACATCACCATCCTTGAGGATATCCACCCTCCGACCTCTTCATCAGACACCAATAACACCATTTACACGATCTCTACTTCCATTAGTCCTTCTCCCTCATCGACTATGGAAGATCCCCCTGATCTATCTTGACACCACTTTCATGATGACAGAGAGATCCATGAAAACACCATCGGTTTTACCCCATTTCACTTACTTCGTGGTGTTGAATCGGTTCTTCCCGTTAAATTCCAGATTTCCTCACTCCGCCTTGTCGTCAAACTTCTATCGGATACATCACCATTAGAAAAATGTCTGTTTATGCTTGAACAAACCTATGAGGACCATCATGTTGTTCTCCAAATGATCGAAGCATCTAAGACTCGGTCGAAGTACCACTATGACTCCCACATCCACCCATGCACCTTTAGCGAGGGGGGCCTTGTCATTGTCTACAACCAAGACCATGATAAGACTAGAAAAGGGAAGTTTGAATCCGTGTGGTATGGATCTTATGTCATCCATAAATGTCTCGGAAACGGGGCATATCTCCTTGTTGACTTCGACGGTCGCCTCTTGAATAATCCCCGCAATGGGATCTACCTTAAGAGGTTCTATGCCTGAAGTCACTCACCATGCATACCCTTGTATCATATTTTTTCTTTCTTGTTTTGCATTGTTTTTGCCATGAGTCTCACTGTTTGTTTTATTGGTTTTTCTAGATGGATCCTACATTAACTTGCTATGGTGGTTTTGATGATGGAGCAAGTAGATGGTCTCGTAATATCTGATCCTCGGTTGTGTGTGTCATTTATTCCCCGTCACATGAGTTGATCCATATCGACGAAATGTGTGTTGGTATTGATACCAACAACTAGGATGAGTATGATGGTGTCACGTATTGATCTCTTGATCGCTGCCCTTCACTTGGGTATTCGCCACCTTGATGTCTTCCTAGACTCCCAGCTGCTTGTCTCCCACTTGAATAAATGCTACTAGGTACACGATGCCTGCCTCTTTATAAATTTCCTGTGTACTGGACACTTGGTTAGACATTTCAAATCCATCTCATTCATGCATGTTCCCAAAACTCTCAATAGTGTAGCAGACGAAATGGCTAATGAAGTTCTAGAGTGGCACATCAATCATCGCATATAGGAAATAAATTGCATCATGCATCATCATATAGTCATGCATACATAAAAACCCATAAAAATTCAAAAAGGTGCATCCATGTGCATATATATCATATCATAATGTTTAGTACAAAATGAGAAGCTCCACGTGATTTCTCATCTGATCATGCATATCATACGAAAAATACCCATGCTCAAAGAGATTGGGGGAAACATCACAAGCTGCAATTCTGATTCATCCTCCTCGGAATCAGTGTCCTCCTCCTCCATCGACACGTCACCCTATGCCTTCGCTCGAACATACTCAACAACGACCGCGATCCACCTCATTAGAGAGATCCACTCTGAAGGAGTTCTGTAGCACGCAACGATCAAATTGTCGTCTAGGTACTTCCACCCATCGTTGATGACCCCCTCTAGTAATGGCTCTATGTCCAACAACAATGAGTCCAATGTCGCACTTTGTCACCTCCTCTTCCCGTGAGTGGGTGGATCTAAACCCTCCACCATGCCCCTGTGTCATTGTTACCCCACTGGAGGGTGCGGTCCCATGTTTGCACATGCACACAGTATGTTGTCAATATCTATCACACACATGTAGTAGCTAACACTATGCTAGCAACCTATATATGAATGCAAGCACAAAGCATCATGTACACGTACCGTCAGGTCCCTAGACCTACCTTGGAGGTCGAGGAATCTCCATATCTCCTCGGTAGTCCATCCCTGCATATGGATAGTCCTATATGAGGACAGGAAGCTACCATCACTGTGAAAAACTCTTCCAGGTGAAGAAACGCCCCATAAGGATGCCTCCCTCTCTGGTCATCATCTCGCACCATCTCCTCCTGCAAGGCTCGTGAGGTCCCCCCTCATGCACCGCTATATGTGGTCGCAGTGTAGGTAGTCACTCAAAGAAAAATGAACACAAGAAGGAGGGGAAACATAAATATCCACCCACCAAGATGGCATGGTTCAACGCATGTCTAACCGCGATCAAATACATATGGGCCCACCCATAGTAGGTACCGCTCAACACACTCTTGACCATCATCAGTTGGCCGCCCGATATCTTGTGAGGCCCCTTAGATCCCAATATTTGTAGCACAATCATTTCTAGTATTGATCGAGTCTCCATCCTCTCGATGTTGCATACCAATATATACTACGTATGCACATACACTGAGGCGTAGAAATTCTTGGCGCATAGGTCATACATCAACACCCCCCTTAGGAGCTTTGACGAAGTATCATCGATCATGCCCAACAGTGGGAGTCCAGTCAGAAAGTACACGTCTCAGAGGGTGATCTCTAGTCGCTCACCCTTTATGATGAAGCACTATGAGTCTCGGTCCCAATAAATCACCAGCTTGTTCAAGAACAGTTTTCCTCAAAGCATGAGGGGGATCTGGAAGAACTTCAACAACCCACACCGGGCGAGTGTATCCTGCACTGATCCATCATCCTCTACCTCCTCTCAGAGGCCCCCGATGTCTCACTCTTGCCACTCGACTCGAGGCATCATACACATCCAAACAAGTCCCTATCAGACTCAGTCATGCAAAAGTTTCCATTATGTGCTAGGTCGCACCTGTTGGGCCTTTTTGTGTGCTCAAGTCACCTAATACCACTTGAAAGGTGCGACCTAGGTCGTGGCTATCTCCTGAATAGGTACAGCCTAGGTCACGCATGTTTTCCTGATAGGTATGACTTTGTTCATGCTTTTTCCCTCGAAAAGTGCGACTTGGCCACGATAACCCTTCAGGCTCGTCCATGGCCCCTAGAATGAGGAAAACCAAAAAACAAACTACTGAAATTGATGGGTTCGGTGAGAGCTCTTATTTGCCATTCACAGATCGAAAAAATGTCGCTCCAATTGGAAGAAATCAACAATTTTGCTTTGGGTCCCTCCACTCCCACTCAACACAGCACAGGGAAAATGACATGTGTCATCTGGTCCCCCTGTTTATAGGCCTCCATTTGATCAAACCCATCTTTCGAGCACCACCAAGTCATCTCAAGTCCATTTTAGATGTCATTCACACCTTCGGGTTGGGTCTTCCACCCTATTTCTAGTCATCAGACCCACGTCTCATGCTCTCCTTGTAATTTTTTGGGCCATTTCTTGGATTCACCTCGATTTGCGTGCTACCACGTGAATCAAACCTTGTATATCTTAGCATGTTCATGAGCCATCCGCCCCATCCATACTACAAACTTGGCCTTATTTTACTGCCATCCATTGCACCACAAGGAGGCCCCACCAGTGTTCCACTGTCATTCATATTAGCCTTGTTCACAACATCATCCCTTTTGGTACATCGAACACTTCCTCCTTGCTTGAATTACCATTAAGTAGTTTTTGTTAAGCTCTTTTCTGACTCCTAAAAGAATGAAAAGATCGTTGAGCACACTTGCTTCCTTTCACACTCGTTAAAGTATTTGAAAGGGTGTATATGTGCCCTCGTTTATCTCCTTTTTTGGACTACGTACACTATTTAAAGAAAAGGATCATGCTAGCAACTTCCAGCTAGGAACGTTTCTCTTTCTATCATTTTATGCTTTATCGGACATTGGGACCGTAACTTACGAAAATATCATTTATGGGTTTTCTTTAAGCTCTTTTCAAGCCCTCTCATCAAGAAAATATCGTCAAGCAAACTTGGTTTTGTTCATGCTCGTAAAAGTATTTGAACGAATGTCCAATTAGTATAGGTTTTCCCTTTTTCTGCCTGGTTCAACTACCTACGAAAAAGAAGTATCTCTACCCCTTTCTACTGAGAGAGATCTCCTTTGTACACTTTTATCCCTTTTCAGACTTAGGAGACCTTTGTACAAAAAAGAGACCCACTAGAGTCTTCTTCCTATTTTAAGACTCTCTAAACATGAGATCACCATCGACAATCTACCATCTCGGTCTCACTAAAAATCCATGAGATAGTGTCATATTGAGCATACTTTTATCCCTTATTTAAGCTCCTTAAACCATGAAGAAGGCCCAAACGGTGCCTCTAGGCACCAACACATACTACATACAGTCTCCCATTATGGCAACTTTCCCCTGTTGGATCACCTTTTTTTAGATTACTCTGCAACGAGTCTCCCTTTGATCCCATGGATACCACTAGTCTAGTTATTTCCCCAAGTATCTTTCATTGCAGTCATCTCCCCAGTTTCACAACTATGATCCCCTCCCCCTGAGTCAGTATCATTTGCTGCCATGTCATCCCTGTCATCATACGCTGAACAAAGGAAGTTTGAGCCCCCCATAATCCTCTGCCCCTGTTCCCCATTCACTTTCTCAATACCATTACTGTTCCATATCTATGGTTTCCCCCCTTGCACTTCTATCAAGGAAACCTCATTGCCTTGGTAGTTGTAGGTCTCCCTCTGTCGAGGTCAACACATATATTCCAGAGGATAGACCGAGAGGTCCCTATATCCTGGTTTCATCCACCTCATTGATGAGTTCCTTGGACCACTTGAAAGGAGTCCTTAGTGCCTTTTGGGTTGGTTATGTCTCACATGCTTGACTTCAGATCCATCATCGCACCATTGAGATTCGTACAAGGTATTTCCTCCTTCATTATTTTGTCGAAGACCCCTATTGTCACCTGACTCTAGAAAATTGGTGAGTCTATTGTGGGACCCATACAATTTCATGTCCCTTGTGATTTTCAAGATGTGTTGGCGATAGTGTTTGGAAGCCCCCCAGTGTCATGCTTCCGTGTATCTCCAGTACTTGATGCTATTTATTGTACCTTAGAAATGTTGACTCTCAGTCATTTATTTCGTCCAATTGTGTACACCTCCATATCCAACAGAGAAATAGTTGTTATGATATTGAATTCTATGAGAACACCATTGTTCCGATGTACCAGTTCTTCATATTAGTATTTGTATTCCACCTCCCATTGAGGCCACCATTATGCAATACCAATTGTATATCTATAGTTGTCAACTACCATTGATTGAGCCTTGATCCTCATTTTTATATTGAGACATTGATACGAGCATGGGTATGCCGACCTCATCCGTATATATGTCTACCATTATATATTTATCTTCCATTTTTTAAAAGTAATACAAACCAAAATCCACTATAGTTTGAATGAAGAGACTCCAACTCTCTGTGGTCCCCTCTGTTATTTCCAACGTTGTCACCACTCCTGATCGATTGATCCTATGATGTTTTTCGGCCATACGATGATCTCCTTCCCTTACACATCAGGGGGCAATATGTTAACACACAAAAATGTTCACCTAGCTCTCCATGGTATAAATCATAAGTATACATCATTATTCCATCATTTATTCCTCCATTTTGACCTTCACAACTAAAATTCGACCAAATATGGCCCAAAACATTGTTATTCCTTCCCCCATAAATGAAGGGAACTTGAGCATTTATTGTGAGTTATCACTACTTTCTCCAAAAAGGACCAAAAAATCTTAAAATGAGAATGGGTAAAAAACCATGGACAAATACCGTGCACAATAAAATACCATGGGTCAAAAAATCCTTGGACCACCCTATAAATAAATTGTGAAGGTCTCCCCATAACAACTTTTGTTCATCCACTTTTTGTCAATTTTGGTGATATTCCAAAACTTTTCACTCCCATAACCTTTTGCCACACTATCCCACGTTGCACACTGAGATTTTCTCCATCCAATCCATTGTCCATCTTTCGATGACAACCCCCTATTGGAAATATACAAAGACCAGGATCATGGGAGCCCTTGGAGTACCTCTTCAAATGGCTATAGTGGCCCAAATTAAAGGAGTCTATTTGTTCTTTTATTGCATTAGTTAAAATATTTGTTTATCATTGTTATTGTTTATACCATGAACTCTACCCCTAGATCTGGCTGATCTAGGGGAGGTGCTTTTGCATGTAGCAGGGGAGAAATCCCCACTACATACTGTAGTCACTCCCTATGAAGTGGAACATCACCCTACCTATGCATCTTGTACTCTCTGCATTGGGACATTCTGTAGTGAAGTGATAGGTATCCACCTCTGTTGTTGATCTTCTATGTATCCAACTATGCCATCTCTTAAGGTCACTGGATACCAATATCCTCCATCTCGATCTTTGTTGAAAGCTCCTCTTGCACCCATATATGATATTCTCGTTCTCTGTATGATTTTATCTTCAACCTTATAGAAACAGTTGAGATATCCATCCCTCTAGGTGATCCTCAAGGTCGTCATGTAACTGTATGTGCTATCCCATGGGTACCTTCTGAGCTCGTACAAAGACTTATTCAATTTGCGCACATGTGGTTCTATGTAGGGAGTCCCTAGTTCTGGAAGTTGTTCAATATGCACTTCTACTTCACTTAAGAGGTGTGTCTAGTCAATGGAGCAAATTTCTTGCCATAATCGACTCCCTCTTTCTATGAGAAACCACGAACCTTGCTTTGTATTATAGCATCCTTCCATTCTTTCTTCTCAGTTACTTCTTTAATTATGGAAGGAGCTCTCTACATCTTGGATTGCTTTTCTCGTGTCCTAGTTGATCTTATCTTATATGTATTCACCTCTCAAGGTGGATCTATAGGTCTCTGTGGCTTGGTCATATCATGATTCTCATATTCTTCTGAAGCTATTTCTTTTGTCACAGTGTCTCTGACCTTGGGAGCTTCAGGTTCCTCTTCATGTACTTTGTTGGATTCAATCTTCTTTGAGTGTTATGGCTGAAACGTCGTCGCTTGTTCTTCAGAACAAGTCTCATCCTTCTTTTCTTGTAGATGATTGCATACGATCCTTCCTACAAGTCAAATTCAGTTACATGGTTATAAACATTTCATATATTTCAAAACATATTAATAGCGTGATATATTCTAATGCATAAAGACATGCCACACATTCATGCAACTATCTTAGCCAATGTTACAGCATGACATTAATATATATTCTGTACACGTACGGTAACTTTATAGATGATTTCTATCTCTACTAGAACATTATTAAGAGTGTGCACTACTCCCAACATGTCAGCTAAGAGGTTTCATTCTAGATAAGTAGCAATGGAATGTTGTATAGCACCATATGATACTTACCCATCACATGCAAGTTAGTAGTATGTTTTTCATAAATGCAAACATTCAAACATGCATAATACATTTCTATAAATATGTACATAACTTGAAAACTAGATATACAAGAAATGATCATTCAAATACTTATCTATGTTTGTTTGTTTGGTGGACTCCCTCTTGATCCTTCAATTCTTACAAGAATTACTGTATTATTTGACAATGTGCTCTATTCCATTATCTGATTATGAGGACCTATGTTTGTCTTGATCATGAACAACATTTTTGAGCAAGTCTTCTACATCATAGATCTGAGTGTCCCTTCTTCTTCATTAATCACAACTGCATCCCTTATTATCCAATGTTGAGATGGATAAGAATTTCTTCTTCATCATGGGTTGAATCCTTCTGGATTAAAGTACACATTCCTCATCACTTGAGGAAACTTTCAATGTTCTCTTCTTAGCTGGTTCATCATCTTCAATGGCATGAGCTGTTAGGGTTTGATTGGCATCATCACCTATCTTTTCTTCTCTTGCTACTGAACTTAGTGAGCCTCTTTCTAGTATAGATACTGTGAATGAAATATTCCTATGATTAGGGGAAACCATTCAAGGTGGTCATTGCCACTTATTCTTCCTCGACATTATCTCCAATGGCTTCTAGTTTCTCCTTGATCTGGGAGTCCCTTGTGAAGTGGAATTGAATGCTTTATGACATCTACCTCTTCACACCCTTGAGTAGATTTCTCAAGGTCGTCTTCCTGTTGATATTCTTTCCTTCATACAAGCTAGTCAATGCATCGAACATTTCCTTGGGATTCTTCAAATATCACACATGTTGGATTAAATGGTTCTTAATTGAGCATGTAATAATACTTGTGTATTTGACTAGATTCTTCTTTATCTTTTACCTCATCGGGTCTCTGGACTTCTTCTTTGACATAGTCTTCTGTATGAGAAGCATCCTATACTTCCATGCACAGAAGTTCTCGGCTCCTTCAAGCTTGTCCTTAAGATTGATACTGTTTGTCATCATGATAAAGAAAGAAATTCAAATGGAAATAGACATTAGAGGAATTTTGAGGTCTAAAACGGGCCTCCTAAGGAAAATAATAAAATAATAGTTAAAATAATAAAATATATTTATTAATTTTGGAGGAAAAAGAAAAAAACTACTTTTTGTGTTCGTATTTTCGACATATCTCCCTGTGCTCTTACTCAAATTTCAATCAGGAGAGCTCGTTGGATGCAGAATTTGATTCCGCATCCAACGAGTACCCACACTACATACTTTTGACGGACTCTGCTACCCCAAAAACAAGAAATACCTGAAAAATGTGTTAATGACATCATCATCACGTTTTTCAGGTATTTCTTGTTTTTGGGGTAGCAGGGTCCATCAAAAGTATGCAGTGTGGGTAATCATTGGAATCGAAATCAAATTCTGCATCCAACGCGCTCTCTCAATTGAAATTTGAGTAAAAACACAGGGAGATATGTCGAAAATATGAACAAATAAAGTAGTTTTTTTTATGACAAATATGTCAATTCAACCATTATGGTTGACTCATTTTATTGGAATTCTATTGGTTCTTGAATTCCAACTCCCAAGAACTTGTTGTTGGCGTGTTTTCTTATAAAGCCCATTTTAAACCCCAAATTTCCTCTAATGGATAATAGAACTTACCAAGATAGTTCTTCAATTGGATGCTTGATCCAAAGCCTTTCCAGAAAACTGCTTCTCGTGGACCTAGGGTTTGACAGAGAAACCCTAAATTTTCAACTTATGTGACTTTCATATCTGAATGGATAGAAATATGCACATCTTCAAGGGGAGTTAAGAAGTATAATGCTTTTCCAAAAATTGTGAACATAACTGCAAAATATTTGATGCCCTAGTTTCTTCAATTCCTTCTATAGAATTGTCCCATATTAATTTTTATGTATCTTTGAAATTTACAAAGATAAAGTTTTAAAACTTTATTCCGAGGTATCCTGATTTTTCCTCTTTTCAACCCCGCAGGTTATACCAATATTGGATTCACCAAATGGGAGTTATGCTAAGTATCCCAAGGTGACTTGTTTATGGAATGGTTCATATAGCAAACTTGTATGGACTTCCACGCATCACTGTTTCAACTTAGGGGTGTGATACTCACATAAAATAAACTATAGTCCATTCCCTATCTAAAAAATCTCACAAAATTTTATTTGGATATTCCTATCGCAAGATATAGCAATTCTCCCTGGGTCACTTGTTTAAGACTGAATTCTGGAAGAGACAAAAACCCTATTTTGGAGGGATCATATATCCTGAAGTATAGTGAATATGAGGCTGAAATTCTCAAAAAAGGTGCATAAATATTTTATCTTCATCCTGTCATAGTTTCATCTCCTAATCCTTTTCCAAAAGTGAGTTATAGCGAAAATGCCAAGATGACTATATTTTTCCTTCTAGGTTTTCAAGCATGAAACCCTAATATTTGATAGTTGAAGTTGTAGCAATATTTCGGCTGCACATTTCCTTCTTTCAAGGTGGCTCTGATACCATGTTATATTTTTCACTTTAATTCAAATATATTAGATCTTTAATCCAATGTAATATGATTAATGAAAGATAGACAAGCACATCACAAAGAGAGACAAAGATTTTATCTTGGGAAACCACAAGAGAGAAAACCCAACAATGTCTTCTGTATAGATTCGTCACTTAGTACAATTTCAAATCAAGATAGAAAACCCAAAGATAATATGTATTCTGCTACTTATTCTTATTATTCACCAGTGAACTTATCTTTCTCACTCTAAGAGCGAACTTGCTTGCACTTGCTGTGTGGCCAAATGAGGGAGGGTGCCTCCCTATTTATATTCTTCAGTTGTGTGACCTTTGGGTCCAATAAGGTTGACTTTTGGACCTTACTGGGCCAACTTCTCTTGTGAGAGACCAAAAATACATTTTACATTATTCTCTTGGGGACTATTTCCCTAACATACAGTGGAGGTTTTACCTTGACTTTTACATGACCAATTACATTAATGACATCTCCAATCGAAGGGAAAACATCCTTGAAAGGAGGTACAATAAAAGTACAATAAAATAAAATAATAATACAATGAAGAATATCTTTCAAAGTTATATTTTCAACAGCAACCTATAGTGGTGAGGTAAAGTTACTTGGTTATGCCTACTCCAATTAGGATGGTAGTATTGCGGCTAGTACTACAAAAACAAAGTGTATTGTGACTAGTACTATAGAAGAAACATGTGTTGCAACTAGTACTATAGAAGCAAAGTGTATTGCGACCAGTACTACAAAATTAAAGTATATTTCGGCTAGTACTACATAAGCAAAGTATATTGCGGCTAATACTACCTACTAAGAAAAAGTGTTCCTTACGAAGCTACTTGCTGGGTTGTTCAGGGAGAAGATTAAGGACATTTGCTCTATTAATAAAAGTTGTATTAAGCAACCCTACATTTCATGATAAGTCAAAAACATTGAGATGAAATATTACTTCATCAAATACATGGTCCAAACAAGTACAATAAGACTTGAGTACATTGCTATTAAAGAGCATATTGGATATGTGTTAACAAAGCCTCTGTTAGTGATGAAGTATATGTACTTCTAAGACAAACTTGTTGTGGTAGAGAATGTCTCCCTAATTGAGAGGGAGTGTTAAAGTTACAACATAATGAGTCTTATGTCTGTATTGGACCTTATGTTTGGATTGGGCCTCATGTGTTGAGGTAGGGAGCTTGATTTGGGCTCAAGAACTTGCAGTAAATTCTTGAGTTGGAATCAAGAATGACTAAGCCAGTGTAAAAGGTTATTCCTCATGTATTGTGTTGAATACTTTGATATGTCAAAGTGTTTATGTTGTACAGTCTTGTTGTACGAGGCTAAGGACTTGTGTGTCAAGTCAGATCCTCATGAATTGAGGTGGAACTCCAGTATAGAGGTGACACTTTTCATGTTGAAGCATTAATGTTGTGCGATTTATTACTAATCATGGTCATTTGTTGCTATTAAGTCTCCTCTAGAGATTGTCCACCTCTGGTGTGAATTACTTTATCATATGATCACTTGATCCGAGAGTAATATAATATGGTCACAACATCTAAAAAATCTTCTTGGTATAATTTGATATGATAGATAAATTAAAGTTAACACATATTGACCATACAGAAAATATAAGAGATAAAGATAAATGCATAGAGAACAAAGAGAATTCGATTTGTTGATGAGAATAATTTAGTTGACTAAAGAGAACTCAATTTGTTAAACTTCAATTAAAGTAACAATGTATGCCTTGGTTAATTAAAGAACTCACAATGATCGCTTCAGTAAAATCAATCATCATAATTCCAGTCAAGAATAGTTAGCTAAAATGTTAATTAAAAGGAACTAGTTAAGTAAAGTGTTTTGCATGACAATACTTTAGTTAAACTAAAATATGACACTTTAGTTAAGCTAAAAGACGACACTTAATTTATGATGTGGAGCAAGGCTAGATGAACCTGTCATTGAAAATCTGTACATAAAATATCATTTTTCTTGGCATCTGTGTCATCCGCATCATTAGATAGATACACTATATAAAATTTTATGTTAAAAATAAACTATATAACATTGATCTCAATTATTTTTACCTCAAGTTTCCAAAGAGAATGATCATTAATATGAAGATAACCTTGATTAGTAATAGATTTTGTTTCACTCTTTAAAATTTAGTAATGAGTCCATAATGAGTCCATTTGATTATATAAATGTTAGTTCTACATAAAAGAGATAACATGTAGCAACCAAAAACAATAGCCAAACATCCCGATTGCAGTATCTCATTATGGAGACATACTTTCATCATTTGAACTATCAGGTTTCCTCTCAAAAGGAATTGTGATATATATATTTTTTCCTTTTGAAAAAGTAGGTAACCTTAAGATAATAAGAGTAACATCTAGTAATCGCTTCATCTAGAAATATTTGGGAGATGTTTACATACTTTCCAATTGTATTATTGTTTTAGAGGCCTCTCAAAAGGAATTGTGATATATATTTTTTTCCTTTTGAAAAAGTAGGTAACCTTAAAATAATAAGAGTAACATCTAGTAATCGCTTCCAGAAAGAAATATAGAAATATTTGGGAGATGTTTACATACTTTCCAATTGTATTATAGTTTTAGAGATGACATATAGTGAAAATTTGATTCAAGGATATATATGGTGGGCTTTAGATATCAGTAATAATATTGTATATACAACCTTAACTTTAAATTTCGACCTATGGATTCATACAAATTTATGAAGGTTTAGAAAAATATATGCATCTACAAAAAGGGGAAAAAAGTGTCTTGTGGTATGTAAAATTTAATTAACAAACAAGAAATAAAATTTAACCTAAATACACACAACCATTCTAGAGAAAACTCATAAATGCCAACTATCTACAGGTTGCAGGAGTGTGAGATCTAAACATTTCACTTGGCATTTAATCCCTAATCAATCCCTTCATGGCCAAGCATAGGTTGATTTTACATTCTTGGCTACACCAACCTATAGTGAAAGTCCACCTTACTCCACCTTAGGGATACATAATGTAGGAAGTTAAGAAGCTAAGAGTTCCATACAAATATTCAAATATGTAGAGATCTATCCTTGAACAGGTTGAATAATGAATTCATACATATAGTATAAGTAGCATTCTCAAAATAATTTGAACTATCGAAATAAAATCTACAATATTCTCGTGCACAGGTAATGGAAAATGACATTTACATAAATTGTAGGAAATCTACAATTTGCAAGAAAATTACAACAAACCACACTCTTCTACAAAACTACTGGAAAAATACTGAAATTAAATCTATTGCAACAAACATCGAGTCCCTACACCTCTATTGGTGGGCCATACCCAAGAATTCTACAAGAACTTGAAGGACTACTCAAATATGGGATGCAACAAGTACATCTTTCATTGATGTAGGAATACCAGAATTACATTAGAAATGTATTCCAACTCAAATAACACAAACCAAATACCATAACATAATCATAAAAGAAAAAATGGCATCTCTAAGTCTCTCTTTCTCTACTATTTAAATATAAAATAGTCTTTTGATCATCTCTATCAACTTTCCATTTAATTGAAGCTTCAAATGGTCTCATAGTGTTTGTGCCTACAACTGAAGTAACATCACACAACTTCTTAGCTTGACCATCAAAATGGTATCAAAATTATATGACACTTGGATAGTTTGGAATCCTTTTTGGACAGATAGTCAAAATGACAAGCCACCTGCTTCATCCAATCCTGATCAAAGTGTGCCACAATGGATCTTCTCTAAAAGTCATAATTGTAGTCAACTGATTAGCATTCATGTGCACTTAGTTAAAAAAGTATTAAACATTGAGGCATCCAAGAGTATATGAAAACATATATTATGGGTATTTGGATGATATATGGATATTTTTTTTCTATATAAAGGCTATAGTGATTCATGGTTCACCCACATTGGATTGCGCTTGCAGGGTGAAGGTTCTGGTTGATGCAATTCCACTTGTCATTCTTATTTTCTTGACATTTTAATCTTTGCATGACATCTTCATTGTAGAAAGATCAGGTCTTGAAGGGGCATGTTGCATATGCAATTTATCAGAGAATACAAAATTGCATCATGCTTTTCATCCAATAATTTTAACATGGTATTGTTTTTATCAAACTTTTTATGTTTTTTTATCCACAGTTACAATAGATTATTATATTGTAAATTTACCTTTTATATATATATTTTTTATCATGGATGCTTTTTTAGGCCTATTGAAATCTAGGGAACTCTTGACTCTTAGGGATCATTCAATGTTATTATGGTTCTATTCTATCCTAGGAGTATTGATTTTGTGAGAGTGTTATATAGCTCAAAATATATAATTTATTTTATGCCTTGTCATGTTTAAACTATCGACTGACATTTATATGTTGTTAGTGGATGCTACTCTTGATGGACATATGCCACATTGTTTTTATATATTCAAATTGAATTTGACCCAATTGTTTAAAATGTGCTTTTATTACAATCTTGCTCTGCAATTATTTGGATATAAGGCGTTAATGAGAGTTTATATGTCATTATTTTATGTCTTTTATTGTTGATGCTTGGATGTTTATAATATAAATGAATGCACACTGGTTATAATGGTGAGGCTATAGTGGAATGGTCATTATTTTAGTTGTCTTCTTGTAGAATTGTCCAAAGCATACCGGTATATTCTTTTATTTGTCTTTAGAAGATTGTAACTAGTAGATTGTTTTATTCGTATTACAAAGTCGATCAATTTTATTTGTGACCTAAATTTGTTAGGTTCAATACTTGTTTTGCAATATTTTGTTTTTTGTAAGGGTCATTTAGAAGTAAAATGTTTTTTGGTGATTTGTTTTAAGGTGTAACTGATATCATCATCCAAAAATGGATCTAGTTATGTATGATGAATATATGATTTAGTTGGAATATGATACTTCATTTCCATCATGATTGTGTATAATATGTGCAAGGCATGTGTACCATCCATAGTTGGATATTCTCAATTAACTCGGAGTGAACCCATAATTTTTTAAATAACCCACATGTCTGTAGATATAAAATGATGTACAAACTGATAGATAAGTGATGATTTACAAGATAGACTTTTCCATATATATAATTATTTAAAGGGTGTCTAATGCAACTCTTCATAAAGAGTTACACCTTTTCACTAATTAATATTATATTATTATTGCTTGTTGTTATTATTATTATGATATATATATGTGTGTGTGTGTGTGTGTGTGTGTGTGTGTGTGTGTGTGTGTTATATTTATGTATTTATTGTTGTTATTATTTAGGTATGTAACATTACCTCTCTCTTATAAATGCTTTGTCCTCAAAGCCTTATAATGTGTTTGCATCATTCCTTGTGACGTTGTAGCTGATGAAACATGTCGATACAAACTTCTAAGTGTAGGGCATAGCTTCCAATATGTTGACGGATCAATCCATCCCAAATTGATTTGTTGTTGATTGTTGGGATTCCCTACTGATATGTCGTCGGGAGGTTACATTAGTACCATTATCTTTCAACAATTCCCGCTTTTGAGGATGCGTGTTTATATGGTTGGGGTGTAGGTATGGAATTTTCACAATGTTATTTTCTTTTACTAGCGTTGTATTTTGAGCATTGATATGTGTTGGACATTGTATTTTACTAGATTGGCTTCTTTTTGAACTGTGGCAAGGACTAGATTTGTATTTGATTCATTTTCTAACGAATACTTATCATTCTTAAGGTTCCTTAACATTTCATCTTGCGCTTTCTCATCATATTTCATATTCAGAATGTGATCTATTAAATCTTGTTTACGCTTCTTAAGGTGATTATTCTCTTAGATATTTTCTAATAGTTTCTTCTGAAGATATTGATTCTCCTCTTCTAGCTTTTGATTGTATTATGCCTTATCCTTCGCCTTCTTGATTTGCAAAAGTAATTTCTGTTTATGATCTCTTAGACGAGATATCTCTTCTTCTTTACCTAATAACCTTGTTGAAATCCTTATGTATCATTTGTATTGATTTCTCATTCCCCTACGACAACATCTTTGATATTTATTTGAATTCTTCAGATGACAGGACCTCTGATTCTGTCTTCATGTTAATGTCTGACAATGTGATTTTTTTCTTTTTGTAGGGGAATGTCAAGAACTTTTTTTCAGCATTTAAGATAAAAGTCCCCAATGTTTTTAGCCACGGTAATTCTAAAACTAGGTCACTGTCACTACTCCACAAGGATTTAACTATAAATTGTGAGACACCAGTATAATCTCCAATGTTCCATTGTAAATCGCTTATTGCATATTCTTTGTTTTTACAAAAGTCTAACCTTTCAATTATATTTGAGTATGGAATCGCTAACTCATTAGCAAATTCATCACGAATATAATTATTGTGTTCATCGAGAGCAATAGAAATACTAATGTTTTTTCCTTTAATCATTCCTTTTAATTGGAATAACTTTGAAACATAAGTTTTTCAAGTCCTTGAAAATCTTCCTTGTTTTTTGTCATGAGACTCCATTTTGTTGTGCTTCTTATCCCAAGATATATCAAAGAAGGACATATTTTATTTTGTATAGTAAATACTATAGTTTTAAATAATTAGTTTCTTCCCCTAAGGACTTTTTGTAGATTGGGTGGTTGGGAGGAATGATTTCTATCTTCCCCACCTAATTTCAAATCTCACTTGCTTCTTAGTAGCAATTATTATGCACTTTTAGATTTTTTTCCCCGTAAGTTTGTAAAATGCTAGTAGATTGGGTGGTTGGGAGGAATGAGTGTTACCTTCCCCACCTAAGTTCAATCCTCACTTGCTTCTTAGTAGTATTTATTATGCACTTTTATATTCAAACCCTAAGCCACTTATTAAGAAATCATGTGTGGTTTCACTTTTACCTTTTTTTTTGTTTTACCTTTACCTTTTATTTTTTATTTTTATGGACACTATCCTATTTTTTGGGGGAAACCCTAATAGTGGTTAAAAACCAAATTTTCACAAGGTGTAAATAATGTTCAAGGGTCGTATAGCTCTAATACCACTATAACATCCATAGTTGGATATTCTCAATTAGTCGGAGTGAACCCTTAATTTCTGAAATAACCCACATGTTCGTAGATATAAAATGATGTATAAACTGATAGATAAGTAATGATTTACAAGATAGACTTTCCCGTATATATAATTATTTGAAGGGTGTCTAATGCAACTCTTCATAAAGAGTTACACCTTTTCACTAATTAATATTATATTATTATTGTTTGTTGTTGTTATTATTATGATATATATATAGTATTATGTTATATTTATGTATTTATTGTTGTTATTATATAGTTATGTAACATCATGTTCGACTTGAGATGTAGACATTATGCTATTTAATATATAGTCATTTTCATTCAATGAGGGTGATAAAAGAAATTTACCACATTTTGCATGCTTTCAAATTTCAAGGACATGGATACAAACACCTCCTCAATTTATCAGAGAAAAATAGTCTTTAACAGAGTAGTTCTAATGATATGTGTGATGTTGCAGTAATGTGTGTTCTATTCTTGTTAGTGTATATTCTTATTTCTAATAACCATTGCAAATTTCTAACTAACTCTAAAAATCCTAAATCAAATGACATAATTCATATTTTTATTATGAACAAAAGAAAGGAAAAAGTGGCATGTGTTTCTATGAACATATAAGCATGCTATTTTTTCCTAAAGGGTAGCTTAAAAATGAGATATTTGGAAAATAAGCTAATTGGGAATTCACACACTATATTAAGGTTGTGGGCAAGGTATTTTTTAAGGATTCTAATATTATACTTAAGTATAGTATTCTAGGCGATTGTTCTGAATTGAAAAAACATGTTTACAGATAGGTAGGAGAATATTAAATATGAAACATAAAATTAACACTAAAATGTATAAAGTTTGGCGAATATTATGATAAAAATACATATTTTATGTAAATATAGGCAATATTAGACACTAAATAGCGAATTTATTTTTTGAAAAAAACCCCAAAATAGCCAATTGGAAAAATTTCGCCACTAAAAATTACTATGGTTGCGCGTCTCAATAATACTCTAAGTCGTAATAATGGTTCATGGGTGCCATAATCACTCCACAATGTAAAGTGTTCAATTCTATCAGTTTGTCGGTATGTCAAGATTTGAATCTCCACAAGTCCATTGGACCATTAAGGGATGAGATAAAAAGTGGAGTCCCCACTTTCCCAGAATCTAGTTAGTGTAGCTGTGTTTCACCAACACCTCTAGTTGTGAGTAACCCAATATTGCTTGTGAAATGTATAAATAAGTCCCTCCTCTTCTCATTCATGCATTTGTTCATTTTAGGATGTAGGAGTTGAGAGATTCAATCTTTGGTATATGCTCTTCTATTGCACTACCTTAGTAATCTGCAGAATCAAAAGCTAAATATTCCTAGAAAAAGATTCACCAAGACATTATAAGATTTTATAATTTGATGAAAGGTTTGCCAAGTTTTTATAATATTTTATAATTCAATGAAATATTCACCAATATTTTACAATATCTTATAGTTTAGTGAAAGATTCGCCAAGATTTTACAAGATTCTATAATAGAATGANTATATATATTATTGATAAAATAGCCTTCAATTTTTCCTATATATTAAGGAGATTCACCTAATTATTATACATATAAATTTCAGGTGCGTTCTTAAAATTATCCTAGGAACCCCTCTACCTTTGCATATATTTTGTGTCAACTTTAATTTTACCAACCTCGGTCGATAATTGAATATTTGGTGGATTAATTAAGACATTATAACACCCAACATTTTTGGCGCCATTGTCGTGGAGTTGCTCAGTAAGGTAGAATAGATAGAATTTCCTTATGAAGTTTAGTAATAGGCTGGTGGCGGGGGAGCGGTAAGACAAGAGGTAAGAACCTAAGCATATGTAATAACAGACGCCCCCAAATCTAGCAGTAGCAGTACTAGTAGCATAGGTTTTCCTTTAGATTAGTTTTTCATGAACATACCTAGAGATCCTAAGGGTAGATACATTAGAACTAGTTCTCAAAACCTTATTAAAATTCCTACTAACCTTTACGAGGGACGAAATACCCCAACCACTAACTCAATAGAAAGGTATCGAAGAACCCACATAGGAAGTAGTTCTACTTGGAGACCCAAGGACTTTATAGGAGAAACCATAGATGGTGAAGAAACCCTAAGGACCCCATTTTTTAGAAGTCCAGGAGCGTTAGCCATTGTAAATCCTCAATCCTCCACTAGTGCAGAAATCGAACAATACAACTTTCTCGTTAGTAGGGGATCCTAACTTTGTTAATTCCATTGATCCTACCTAGGTAAAAGCTCTCTTTGGAAGCTCAACAGATACCATTATTTCACAAATTTAAACCTTCATAGTAGTACCTACCATCCCTATAGGACCTAATAAGAGCACGGTTGATCGAAAGAAGATTTCCCTCAAAAAAGAACGTTGAGATGGCCCATTATCACTTCTAAAGGAGCCTCCTAGGTATACACTCTTTAGGAATCCAACCTACATGGAGAGATGGGGAGAGAATGAAGATCATGACGAGGTTAGAAATGATGAAGGGGAAGGAGAAAATTGAGCTGAGACTACCTTCGGGTTCCCTATTTTAGACACTGCACAAGATGTAAATATGAAAAACATCCATCCTTTATCCTTTTTTACTTTCTATGGGAAGAGTAATGAAGACCTGGACACATTTTTGTTCGAATTTGACATCCTTTGTAGAAGTTATAACTATCTACAAGATGCTCACAAATTAAAACTCTTTCCTACTACACTAAAAGACTCCGCTTTAAGATGATTCATGGGATTAGGAGAATATAGTATCAGGACTTGGGAAGATATGAAAACTACATTTGTGTGGAAGTATCAAGAGTATTGTAGACCCAGAGATTCTCGAAACGATATTTTTAAGATACAACAACTCAAAGACGAGGTCTTGGAAGACTATCTCGAAATATTTATTGATACACTACATAAATTTAAACATAATGATCTTTGAGAAGATGCAGTATGAACACTCTTCCTTAAGGGAATCTCAAAAGACATGGTAGACAACCTTAATCTCATGGCATTTGGCGATGTCTCCCACAAATCTTTCGCACAAATTGGGGAGATGTAAAGAAATTACTCTAGAAGTAGGGGAAAGTTGGGAGGAATCTTCGAGAACCTTATAATAGGAATCTAAAAGGAAATAATCCCAGTTCGGGAGGAGTCACAAGGATAGAGTTAGGAAACCTATTGGAAAATTTCAAGACTGATATTTCAGGAGCAATGGGTTCCCAACTAGATGCGTTACAAGCTAAGAAAAACAAGAAGAGGAATGTGCAGCGATGATCATTTTCTGCCCAAGATGCAAAACTAAACATCCCCAATGGGAATTCCCATTAAATAACATCTTCGTATGTCATATCTATATGGAAGAGCATCCAACAGACGATTTCCCATCGTTACCAGGGTTACAAGCCATATATAAAAGTGGGGACATTGGTGAAACCTTGAGGAGGCCTCCTTGGAAATCAAGGGACTGCCCACCATATCAAAAATTTTCACCAAAACCCTCACCTTATTACCAACCCTACCAACCACCTCAACAGTGGAATGCTATAAGTTGGAAGCATTGGCCACCCCAGTATTCTACTCCTCCTCAATTTACTCAGCAACATTATTGGCCATAGGGGTGGAGGGGACAGTCCTACCCCCAATCACAGCTTGTCTCTACTCATCCTTATCCTCAACATTCAACCAATACCCAACCATTGTTACTAGGATTTGTGCCTCCAGTCCCCCTTATTACACAACAACCTCATCGCTTCCAAAATACAAACCCTCCATGACCTACTTTATTACCCGCACAACCGATACCTAATCCAAATAATAAGCCAACTCAAGCTCTTAACAGTATTGAGTTGCAAACTCTTCCATCCTAAGTTATTTCGATTGTACCTGTACATGAGATACAATTAAAACCTGGAAGAGTTGTGAATGACAAACCCAAGTCATCAGTCGTCATTCGTGAGGAAAATGAAGAGGTAGAAGACCCTAATGAAGTCATGAATGATACTATTATGCAGGATGTGACAAATATTTCAGTGCATACCCATCCACAGCAATTCATGAACAAAGGATTCCTCCATTTCCAGAACGATTAACAATAGAAAAACCTGCAATCCATCCCGAGTACGACATTTTGAATGAACTAAAGAATATCTGTGTCAAAATTCCTCTATTACATGCCATTAAGAATATACCAATTTACAGCAAGGTAATAAATGAACTATGTATTAAATGCCTAGGAAAGAAACAGAAGGACCCCCTCACAATTCATGTTATAGGAGGTATGTCTGAGTGTATGACAGACCAGTCTCAGATTGCAAAATATACAAATCCAGGGGCCCCAGCAGTAACTATTATTGTAAATAACACCGCCATTAATATGATGACCACTACAGTAATAGAAGCTTTACACTTGGGACAATTTCTTCGACTGACCCCCTCAATTCTGGAACTAGCAGACCGTACTACGGTAAAACCTACTGGAGTTCTAGATGACATTGTTGTATCAGTAGCCTCATGGTAATATCCTATTGATTTCATGGTAGTAGAATCAAAGGACCCTTCTAAAGGGCATGCTATTATATTGGGAAGACCATGGTTGGATACCGCCAATGCCTTGATAGGATGTAAGGACAGGGAAATGACCATTTCTAATGGGTTGTCCACGCAAAAACTGGCTTTATAGCTCCCATCACAACCGGTAACTGAAACCTTGTGGTGGTTAGATTTCCCTTTGGGGATGAAAATATTGAAGATCTCTTTTTTCCTAGTGACTAATCCTGGGCACTTCAGGAGTAGACTACCGAGAATGTGTTAAACCAATTTGTCTCTTCATAAACTTGTATAGATTTTCCTTAGTATTTTGCTCAACTTGATCACATTTTTGGGGATGAGTTTCAGGAAAATATGGCCCTCTCAACATTCGTGAATACACCATATGTCTTTGAAATTGAAGAGCATATGGGGTCTTATACCATGCCTTGTGAGGTTAGCCCTGGAAAAGTTTTACACATAAATGCAGGGTTAACCGAGAGTCAACAAGAACAATTGCTTAAGGTCCTTAAAAGCCAATTTGGAGCATTTGCATGGGAATACACTGACATGAAAGATATACACCCTGACACTTGTATTCACCATATTTACATGGATGACAGTATATCCCCTATAAGGCAGCCTCAGAGGAGGATGAACCCTGCTTTGAAAGATATAGTGAAGGAGGAGTTACAAAAACTTCTCAGTGCTAGTTTCATCTATCCTATATCTGATAGTAAATGGGTGTCTCCTCTAGTGGTAGTCCCAAAGAAAGTCACAGGGAAATGGCATATTTGTGTTGATTTTAGAGAGTTGAATAAGGCCACTCTTAAAGACTACTTCCCTTTACCCTTTATTGATCAAGTGCTTGATACTCTATCTGGTAAGCAATATTTTTCCTTTCTTGATGGGTATAGTGGATACAATCAAATTTTAATAGCACCTGAGGATCAAGATAAGACCACTTTTACATGCCTTTGGGGACCATACGCCTATAGAGTTTTTCCATTTGGATTATGTAATGCACCTGCCACTTTTTAGCGAGCGGTATTAGGGATTTTTGCTGATATTATACATGACTGTGTAGAGGTGTACATGGATGATTTTACAGCCTATGTTAATACCTTTCAAGAGGCCCTTGATAACCTTTATAAGGTTCTGATTCGATGTCAAGAAACAAACTTAGCCCTTAGTCACAAAAAATGTAAAATGTTATTAACAAAAGGTATAGTCTTGGGGAATCATGTTTCTTCCCAAGGAATCAGGGTAGACCCTGCTAAAATATAATTAATTGTTGGTCTTCCCTCTCTAAAAACTCAAAAAGAGGTAAGGAGCTTTCTTGGCCATGCAGGCTATTATCGTCGTTTTATTGAAAATTTCACTAAAATAGATACACCAATGTTTAAGCTGCTTACAAAGGATGTAGATTTCCAATGGACTGAATCTTGAGTAAGCTTGGATGAAGGCGGTAATAAAACACACCATAGTTAAAACTCAAAATACCAACAAACAGTGCAGTTCAACATACAAGTCCAAGAACATGGTGCATGTATTCTTAACACTTGAGGTATCATGATTTGAGGAAAAGATGAGAGCCTTTTTTACCCACCAACAACCTGAATGTCCATGCTTAGAACTGCAGAGCCAAAGAGCTACAACTCTCCCACAAGGAAAGAACCAAAACAATACATCATGAAGGAGATTTTTTGAAAGGAGTTTAACCCTTAGGGTTTCTCGATGGGACTGGCATGCTTCCAAGCTGGAGCATTTAAGCCATCATGTGTCCTTTACATTGCCACATTTAAAACAAGAACCTAAACATCAAATCACTTTCGTTCCAAGCCTTTATTTTTATCGTCGATGCCATAACCTTTACTTCGCATGCTTATATTATCAAAGGGAAAGGTCAAGCCTTATGATCATTGTTTTATGCTTATACCTTGGCTTCCATCACATCCTTGTTCACCTTGTGCTTGTTGTAACATAGGGTTATGCATGCACTTAAGTTTTTCTTAGGTAGTATTTGTTTCCCCCTTGTATTTGAATATTAGACCCTTTTTTTGGAAGTGGCCCTAGTAAGGCAAGAGTCCTTCTTAGAGCACCTGTAGATAAACAAAAGGTTATGCATTAGCTCCCAGGCTAAATAAGACCATAACCAAACCTTCTAAGCTCATAACGGATTTTATTAAAGATATAATTAGCAAATACACTGTTTATAACTGAAGAAGAATAATTATGGCATATCTTTCATAACTCACCGCCAAAGTAAGGTATTGTCGACATAACATTAAGTCACAGCATAATAGTGTCATAAAGAGTCACTTGTGTTTCTCAATGAAAAAAAAATGAGACCATTTTTTTTAAAAGTTGTATGAGTTTTATTTTTATCCTTTATAATTGCAGTAAGAGATAACTCACATTGTAATGTTTGTAGTAATTGTGTCCTAAGTACAATTTTGAACATTATATGGAATGATTATTATTCTTTTAATCACAGTTAAACCTTAAAAAAAATTGTATATACCAATTTTGGAGATGTTACATATTTCTTATTCTTTACTTCATTCTTAAACATTTTCCATACTATGTATATATTCAAATTAGTTTTTTTTTTTTAATACAAATTGAAATTAGTTTTTTTATTTTTAATATATTGAAGTCTAAGCATTGAATATATTCATTCAGCTTTTTCTTTTTATGTATATATTCACATTGGTTTCTTTATTTTTTTATTTTTCCTAATATTTTAGTCTAATCATTATGTCCCAGCTGGGATGTATATATGTATCGCTCCGCGCCATTAATTTGTTAAGCTATATTTGATTTTCTCAATTTTGCTAAAGTTACATTATAATTGAAATATTATTTATTTAATGTAATTTTTTAAAATTATAATTAAATGTCATTTTATTCGTGACGTTGATGTGGATATTTGTGTCCCAAGACCCTGCTAGCCAAGTTACGTCAGCTTGGTATCTTCAGATATGATATAGTGTGGGTTGAGAATTGCTTGCCAGCTATTTTTCATTAATATTTCGAAATCCCTTCTTCTTGGAGTTAAAATTCTAGAACCAAGTGCCAGCAAACTATTTTTCATTAATATTTCCAAATCTAAGACCAAGTGCCAGAGCTTATCCACATGCAAGGTTTCATACTTTCTTGCTACAGTTGTCCATTTTCATTGCTACAGTTATTCGTTTTCATTATGCAATGGTAAATGTAACTTGGGAGCCGAAGCAGTGAGGCAGCCCCTGAGGAAGGGAAAGGGCGCTGAAGAACGCCCAAAATAAAGAAGGAAGGATATTTGCTGGAGGATGGAGCTCATGGACCTGCATGCGAGGTTAGAAAAACATTGTGCAAATAAAATGAAAAGGAAATAAAGTCATCACATTTATCCAACAAATGTCACAGAATCCAAATTAATTCAGCGTGTTTCTTTATTTGTTCATAAAACATGTATTTTTCTCTTCGTGGTGTGGCATTATGCAGAGCAGTTCTCAGGGTAGCTCGCTCTTGCTCAAGCAGACGTTCTTGGTGGTCGATAGAAATAAAGAGTATTTTGGTTTTAATAAATTTTTAATTGAAATCAGTGAGAAGATTTTGGTTTTAACAAATTTCTAATTTAAATTTAGAATTATTGGTATTGAGGGCACATATTGTTTTGTGGCCGCAGCAACCAGGGTCTGACTGGCGATTTTGGAGTGGAAAATGGTGATGGTAATCGACAGCGAGATCTGGCAACCTCCCCCATGGCTTTACGCGTTTATAATATGTTCTTGCGTAGTTTCCATATGCGGCCGAGTTCACTTCTTTTACAAACGTACCATAACGACTTGCCATACTTAGAGTCGTCCGTCAATTCATTTACGAATATTCCTCCGTCATTTATCTCTTTCCAACGCAGCCTTTTGTCCGTGTACTTCCTGGTTTCTGGTGCCTTCTATTTTCACAGACTCTAACGAAAGAATCATATATTGCATTTGTGTTTAGAGGGAATTTCTATATCTGTGAATTTAGCTGAAATTCCTTAGGGTGCATTATAAAGAAACAAGTCAAATCAAGCAACAGTAGCAACTTAAATGGAAGCAAATTCGTCTACCTCTCTGTAAGCATGAACATGGAAAACCATTTTCTTTTTGCAAGATATGACTGTGTGTCAAATTTGAAATTATTTTGTGTATATTTTGAAGGGTTCGTAGTGGCAAGTGAAGATTTAAGCTTCATTAGGACAATTTTTTTTAGAAGGTGAAGATTGCATTTTATTGTTTTTTAATGTGGGTTTGGGACAAAATTTGAATTTTTGTACTGGTAAAATAGACCTTTTGTGAGGTTGGATCTGATTTTCGGGTAAATTAATCTTTATTTTTGGTGTTAATTTCAATGGGTTTGATTCAACCTCCTGGCACATGCCTCCCAGTCCACAGTCATATCAGCGGTTCCTATTAAGAGTGGAGTGCTTAACATGCTCATAATTTTTTTTTTCTCAAGCATTTAAGTATTTTGAAGGTTTGAACGATTAATGTCCCTTTGACTGAGCAGTGTAAACATAGATTCTATATGTTGGAGGATATCCAAGATTAACACATTGGATTTTTCAGTCTAGTAACCTCTATATTTTTGTTGTTTGTTTATGAAGTGATAAAACGATGGCATTTACTTTGTAATGTTGAATGGGGTTGTGGTAAATAATAGAATGCTTTGTAATTTGAAGTGATAAAACGATGACACTTACCTTGTAATTTTGAATGGGGTTCAAGTAAATAATGGTATGGTATGTAATTTGAAATTAGTAATGTGAATTTGATTCAGCTAAGTGATGGCAGAGCGAATAATCTGGTATTTGATTTAGTAATAGTGCTAACTTACAGAAATGTTGGTGCATTTAAGTATTTTGAAGGTTTGATCGATTAATGCCCCTTTAGACTGAGCAGTCTAAAACATAGATTCTATATGATATCCAAGGTTAGCACATTGGTTTCAGTGTAGTAACCTCTTTATATTTCTGGTTTTTTTCTGAAGTGATTAAACGATGGCCATTACTTTGTAATTTGAATGGGGTTGTGGTAAAAAATGGTATGCTCGATAATTTGAATTAATAAAACGCTGGCATTTGCTTTGTAATTTTGAATGGGGCTGTAGTAGATAATGTTATGCTCTGTAATTTGATTCAGCTCAGTGATGCAGAGCCAATCATCTGGTATGTGATTCAGTATTACTGCTCATTTACAGAAATGTTGGTGCAGGATCACTGCTGGTCAGGACATTGCAACTTTCCTTGTTTCATGCAGACTACTGTCCAAGGCTTGGGAAGAGTCACGTCTTGCAAATAACTCAGAGAGTTATATTCTGAATGAGTATGAAGGAATTTCATATGTTGCTTTCCCTTGATTTCATAAAATAGAAGGTTCCGTAGTAAAAGAGACCAAATATGGAGAGGGCAATATACAAATCGATAACAAGGTCCTCTCTAATTGCCTCAAGGGTAATGATGGTCAACCAGCCCTCGTCCATCAAGAAGCTCTTAAGTTGTTTGTACATACTATGGAAAATACAGATTTCCAAGCAAAGGTAAATTAATTGATGTTTCAGGACAAAGTGATGTTAGTTTCATAAAAGAGGGATTGCTTCTTCGCTTATTAGAGATAAATTTTTGAAAAAGGAAAAAAATAACATTGCGTTGATGTATTCGATGATCAAACAGATGCATATTTACACGGATTCAAAGCAAAGGAAACTCAAACCCATTATATTTGTGGGTCATTCCTTAGGAGGGGCAGTTGCAACCTTGGCCACACTATGGGTACTGGAATAGAGGCTAAGACAAAGCTCTCCCTTTTGTACTACATTTGGTTTCCCTTTATTGGGAGATGAAAGTCTTGTTGAAGCAGTTGGTCGTGAGAATTGGGCAGGCAACTTTTGTCATGTGGTTTCCTAGCATGATATTGTTCCTCAGATGCTCCTTGCACCATTTGAGTCAATTGCTGAGCCTTTGATTGCTCTGTTCCTTCTTGGCAAGGCATAATGGCTAATGACAACAAAAATGAACTTGATTCTTTTATTCAAGATGTATGTAGGATTCTTCTTGATAATTCCCTACAATATACTTATACAGGAGCAAACTATGGGCTTGACTTTCAAAGAAGTTTGTTGGAGTTTTCAAAATAAGCTCATACCGACCTTTCGGCACTTACATTTTTGTTCAGGCCAGGGCGCAGCTTGTATTGATAATTCTCATTTTGAAGCTTCTTCTTTTGACAATGCAAAGTGATGAAAAAACTAATGGCAATATTGTACAGGATTGTTGATAAATCCACCTTAAACTTGGATCTATCAAGCACCCAAAAGAATCTAATTTAAGATGAATAAAAATGCTCGTTTTTAAGTTACATAACAATATCTCCCCAATACTATCTCCCTAATACTAGACTGTAAATAACCTCACTACTCTCAATACAATAAATAAAAAAATTAAATGATGAAAATTAAAATGACTATATTGCAACAAACCAACCATTCAACCTTAAGATTCATCGCTATAAACATTTGACAAATCCAAGTTAAAATGGATTTAAATTTTTAAATACATTTAAAGGGCTCCAAGCAGTTTAAGGTGAATTTATTTATGAGCAGTATGGGCTTGGAATAGAGGACATGTCGTTGCTGCTTGCCTCTGGATATCTGACTTCTCTCGTTTTTTAGGACATTTCTAGGATGCCTTTCTGATTCCATGTAAGTTTGTTTTTTTAGGTTATTTATGGGCCAGGAGAGTAGTATCGGCAACTCCTGGTATTAAATAAGATTCTCTCAAAATATAAGGGACCTTATTAATGATTCCATCTTTCCAACAACAACCATTCATTTCATCATGTGAGCCGAACGATTGTGCGGTGGTGGGTTTATTTGTTGCGTATCGGGATGTATTGGCCGGTCAGGTGTTACTGAGCAGGTTGTTAGGTCATTTGGTTTTGATCAAGTTGAGAGTAAGGCGTAGGAGGAGGTGTTCTCGTGACGTGAATAGGCGCGTAAGGTTTGAGGAAGCACAAATGCGGGAGAGCTATATTGTCGGGCGAAAGGCCCTAATCCTCCTCTTAACTAAGAATATGGGATATCAGCTATGTAATGAGCACAACGAAGCAACGGTTGTGGGTTGCCTTCCAATTCGTTTATCCCCCTGCCATCGAATGTACGAATCCTTTATAGAGATGAGGTGGATCGTCTTGAACCTTCCTGCTCAGCCATCGGTAGAAGGAGATTTTAGAATGTGGCTAAGTGAAGAAGAAGATATAATTCAAACCTTTGTTTACCCCAATTGTACCATAGACACATCCCCAGTTCATAAACAAACTAATGAACATGCTTTTCTATAAAAATTGATGAATAATGAACACCCTGATGTAGTAAGTTTAGACGGTTTATATTATTAAAAAAAACTAAAACTTTTGATTTAGGTTTAGATAATCTTATTTTCTCTAAAATGAATGACAGGCCAAGTTTTTAAGTTTTTAGAGATGTAAAGAAAGGTAAGTAGCTTGACTGATACTCAATTCCATCATTTTAGGTTCATGCTAGTTTATAAATTGCTTCAAAAGTTCCCAGACACACCAAGACCAGAGATTTGCAGATGCTACCAGGCACTGTTGTTTTTTTTGCATGCAGCGTTTACGATTGAAGAGTAAAGTGTTTATTAGAGTCCTTTTACTTTCAATAGAATCTGGTAAAAGGATGTTTACACTTCAATTAAAGTAAATATAATTTTAAAAAATTTTATATTTAGGTTTTGGGATAACCAGTCTCGAAAAACGTTTTTTTTCATATGAATAAGTTACGTTTTTTTGTGGACGATGTGATTCTGATGGGCTCGGGCTCGGGTACACTCTTAGACTGGTCGGCTTTTGATGTTATCCTTGAGACATTCTGCAAAGCCTTCGGAATGAAGATCAACTTTGAGAAATCCTGTCTTCTCTACTGCAATTTTGATACTGAATGTCAAAATGTCTTTTCTAATGCTTCGCCTTACAAATTGCTGCCCCTTCAATCTGGTTTCAACTACCTGGGTTTTTCTTTGAAACCACTTGGTTATAGAGCAAACGACTGGCTTTGGATTCTTCAAAAAAATGGAAAATAGGATCAGTCACTGGACATACCAGTACCTCTCCCTCGGGGGAAGATTAGTCCTTGTTCAGTCTATTTTGTCAAGTATCCTTGTTTATTGGATGGGACTTGCTACAATCCCAACCACCATTTTACAGAAGCTAAGAAGAATCATGTTTAACTTCCTCTGGGGTTCCACTGACAGTAAAAAAAGGTACCATTTGGCTAGCTGGAGAGACCTCTCTTGGCCCAAGAAATTTGGGGGATGGGGTATAAAAAACCTCCATTGGTTCAGCTTGTCACTGTGTCTCAAAAATCTTTGGAGGGTTCTCCATTCAAATGGCCTGTGGTTTCAAGTTCTCCATTCCAAATATCTAAACTGTTCTTCGGTGGTTGATTGGCTCAGAAGGAAAAGATTTAGCACTCGAAGTGCCTCTATTATTTGGAGAGGGTTTTTACAGTGCCTTCCATGGATGGGCGCTCATTTAGCTTGGCAGGTAGGAGATGGTGAAAATGTTCTCCTTAGCATTGACCCAATAGTTGGTCTTCATGCCTCTTTCAGCCTTCCCGAGGATTTAAGAACATATCTTGAAGACATGAATATCTGCACCCTCGCGCAGGCCCGGAATACTCTTCAGCACGCACATAATTACTGGTTAACTACAGAAGATTTAGATCTTGGGGGTATTTATTATATTTTGTGGAAGGAGTATATTGAAGGTCTCACGGGAGCTGGCATTTGGCTCACTGATCAATTTGATGATCTTGCCTGGACATATAAAAAGAACACAGGCTCTATATCTGCTAAAGACGCTTATGACAGCATTGTTAATTCTCGCTTGCACCCAGTTGCAAATCTGGTTGACTCCATTCTTTGGTCTACAGCTCTACCTGCTAAAATCTCTTGTTTCATTTGGCTCTCCCTTAGAAATAAGATCCTCACCTGGGAGAACCTACAGAAAAAAGGTTTCTTTGGCCTTCGTATTCGTGTCTTGTGCTTTTCTGATGTAGAGACAGTTGAGCATCTTTTTATCAGCTGTAGGATGTGGAGAATGGTCACTGATCATGTGTGTGATACACTTAATGTCGCAGCTTTCTCTCCCAATGTTTCTCTTGGAGAAATGATCAAAGATTGGATAGGGAATTTGCCCAGGAACTCGCAATTCTCTATGCTCCCTTTCCATATGATGTGGATCTTTTGGAAGGTTCGTAATCAGGCCATTTTTTATGGGAAAAAAAGGAACACCTACAGTTTGATCCAGCAGATTATCTCTACTGTCCAAGCTGCCCCGAAGCTGACAATCTCTAAATTTAAAAAAAGAAGAAACATTGGGCAAACCCCCTGCATGAATTACCCCTGTGGTTTTATGGATGGAGCCTCAAACTGTATGTTAGCTGGAGTGGGTTACTGCATTTATATAAATGAGACACATTGCTTGGAGTTCTCGCTGCGGGTTGGAGAAGGCACCAACACAAAAGCAAAACTGCTCAGTTTATGGGCACTTCTCTCCTCCTCCCAAATGATGGGGATCCCCCTCGCACATGTATACGGTGATTCAAAAGTGATCATTAATTGGGCGATGGGATGGACTGCTCTCTTCCCACCTGACCTCTTTCATTGGTGCAGGGAGACAAAAAAGCTCATTGCCAGTTTTAAGGAATTGTCCTTCTCCCACATCTACCGAGAGCACAATCGGATAGCTGACCGCCTCTCCAAAACTGCGCTCTCTTATCGTTAGGGTAAAGGCAGTTTTAAGGAATATTTCGAGAACCGTCTGGTTTCTCAGGATGTTTTTCAGCTCTTCTGAGCAGGGTAAAGGGCTGTTTCTTCTCCCTTATATTTGTTTTGATTATTAGAGCGTCCTCTTTTGGATTGTTGTTTCAGCTCCTCTTGGTGCTCGGTAGATGTGGATGTGTGGACAGTCCTTTTCCTTATGATGAGACAGTTTTCTAATGGGATCACATCTTTTGCTGTTAAGCCTTTCCCCCCGGCAGCACTCTTGAGCAGTTTGTAGTGAGCAACCCGCTTAAAGAGAGAATGTAATGATGTCCTTCGATTCTTAATGGGAATAACAAGGCAGGCTTTTTTCTTTCTGAAAAAGTTACCTATAAACAAATACAAAAATGAACAAAATTGAAATGTTATTTATTCATCCCCTTTATTTATTGCTCTATACAAGTTATAGCAAAAAATACTATAACCATTTATTTAATGCTCTAAACAAAAACATTAACACTCAAATACATAAAGGGGATGAATAAAACTCCACATTTATTTTGTGCGATTTTGTCAACAAAACTCCATGGCGTGTACATGAATATGGAGAACCATTAGTCATAAGTAGGATGTGATGCATGAGAAAAATAATTTAGACATTTAGCTATATTTATGGTGCACCTTTGTCACATATCCTCCCCATTATGCAAACATAAACCAAAAGAACCGATAGACGATTTAATTTATAATAATATAAACTATTATTTTTTAATTAAAAATTAAATTACAATATTGTGTGTTTCATTATACACACAATATCAGTGCGTATGTAAGTTCACATAGCATCGGACATGAAAACCCATTATTCCAATTTTACTAACATGGTGGTGCAACATAAATAGTGGCCTTCATACTATAAAAAGAGAATGCATTGGTGTGCTACTTTTTTGGTAAGATTTTATCTTCATATAGTGGCCTTCATACTGACATAATGGTTGATTGGCCATGCGCTGTTATGCTTGTTTGCTTGCATTTTCGCTTGGTCTTTGTGCGTGTGTGTCAATACTAACAGTGAGATACCTCTAATAGTGGGATATCTCTATATGTGCTTCTTGAAATTGTTTTCATTGTCATGAAATCTTCTTCTCTCCCATCTTTATATTTTTTTTCAACTTTGTAAAAATTATTGTTACTATATTTTTTTTATGTTAAACATATTGCTAAGCTGCTAGTACTCACAGATATCTATTGTGCCATAGGACTCACAGATATCTACTGTATCAAATTCACCCAGGACTTCCAGCCACTCTGCATCCATGGCCCACGTAGGTTAACTCTGTAGTTTTACTAGTACGACTACATGTCTTAGGGGTTTCTGAACCTTGGTCTATATTCTGATTCAACCATAATTCAACAATAGTAACAAAAGATGATCGTTTTTCTAGCTAGTGCATTTTTGTGACTGCACAAGAATGACCAAAATGTATCCAAGTGAATAGATCCATTGATCAGACCTAGCAACAAACTAGGGTTAAAACACGTGTATGTATGCTATTCAAGTTTAAAAAAAAATATAGCACTTGTTTTTACTTTTTTTGGTTGGGATTACACTTTTAACCAGTTATCAGCATTAACGACTCTCTCATCCTTGGTAATGAGCTGATAATTTTCTTGTTCTGAGCATTGAAGATTCTGAACAAAACTTGAGGTGGGGTTTGGCTTCGGTGGGGTGGGATGAAGAGGGTTTAATAAACTTGTTTGAGCAATTCACGAACTGAACTGTTTTCCTGGGAAAGTTACCACCCAACGGCTAAATAATTGACATTGTACAGGAAAATAATTGACATTGTACAGGAAAGGGCTCTTTTGTTGAAAGTCAGAAACCAGGCAGAATCTAGGGTCATTTCCCCGAAAGTAGCGTCATGCAGAGAATTGCTAATTCAATAGAATTACCAATTCCACTGTAACTCTAAGAATCACGGTTATTGTTTCCTAGAAATTTAAATTTCTTAACGTCATCTTCATCTTCTGGGTTGCCTTGTTTGTTGCAGCACTAATGTGAAGGATGGTGACACCATTGTCACATATAGTTTAAGACTACAATACACGTTTTTTTCCATAAAGGCAGTGAACTCCAATAGCTGGTATAAAGTTCTAATTTTACACTCAGATGCTTAGGGTTATTTATTGAGAAAGGTTCTAACTATGATGATTTTGCGATGGCAGAATCGAAGATATGGACGAACGGATGGCAATTTAAATGTAAAAGCAGAGGAGCAGCTGGTAGCAAGGTTTGCCCCCTAATTTGACGGTCTCCATTGCTATGAGACCCTGGTTAGGCATTGACTGCCACAAGGCTGAAAATCGAGACAAGCATTATAAGCAGAAAATTATCGCAGAAACTTACAGGTCTGTCCTAAATCAAATCACTATTATTAAGTGGGAAAAACTATTATTAAGTGGAAAAAACGGAATTGCAGCATTCTTGCTAAATCATTATTAAAAGCAAAAGCAGAAACTCTAGTAGATGGAATGCAAAAACCTGTTACTTCTTTATCATTAATTCTTATCTGAAATCTTCTGAATCTTGTATTCCCACCTTGGTTGTTAACCATGTCAGTGGCTTGTATGGCAGGTTCCCAAATTGCTGCAGCATCCTCCAGTCAGTCGACCTCTAAACTCGGGGGTTGTCATTATGACAAAACAAAAATAACGCTTGGATTGAGAGCTATGCAAGAGCCCACACGAATTCAGTAAACAATATTATATGGATAGAGAAACAATTAGACGTGTGGCTTGAGAGCTATGCAAGAGCCCACACGATTTCAGTAAACAACATTAAAAATATATAATAAACAAAATTGGACAAAAAATATAATAAACAAAATTGGATAGAGCTTAGTAAGCAGCGTGCTATGAAACAGCATATCGTCGTGATGGCGGCTAAATAAATGGATGGTGCATGCACACTGGTGGATACGTGGAAGCCACAAGACTGCTTGAGAACCACTTTTTTTTTTATTTTCTTTCTGGTAGTTGGAGCTGCTATTAGAGCACTGGTATTGCTTACGATATTATGTTTGAACAAGTTTAGGTGCTTGTGATCCTAGAGGAATGAACGCTTTCAAAAGGCATTAGAAACCCATTGCACCCAATGTATCATTGGGTTACCTCCCCTGCGGTATCTGTTTCCAATTTATTTTATAATAAAATACCGTGGTTCGTTAACTCTCTCATCGTTTCATAAGTGTATAAATATATTAGTATATATTGAGAAACAAAGAATCTTTATCCCTTCGTAAGTGTATAAATATATTAGTACATATATTGAGAAACGGAGAATCTAGAGTTATCTAGTGATCCACATAACTACCTTTTAATTATGGAACTCCAACAACATTCCATGTTATCAAAGGAGAACCTTCATAGCATAACTACCTTTTAGTTATGGAACTCCAGCAACAGTCCATGTTATCAAAGGAGAACCTTCACATTGAATAGAGGAGGCAGTTACTTTATAAGATGAAAGAGGATGGTAGACTCAATGTCTGCACTTTTTCTTTGTTCTTGACAACGAGGAATGGAAGAAAGGAACCTAGATTCACATGAAATTTAGACAATAGAGAAGAAAGCACAAGCTCCTTTTTTATGGCTATTGCTTATGACTTGTAAGTTACATCCTTTATTATGTTAAATTTATTCTTGATTAGATAGAGGGGATATTGGATAAGAAAACATTTTTTTTTTAAATTTATATATTTTTGTTTGCAGCATGTTTTTATTGACCTTGATTATGAAAATGATATTGTTAAATAGTGATTTTGTCTAGGAAACTCATTTGGTTGAATATTCTCATTCTTACGTGGATGATTAGCTAAAACTATTTTTTTCAAATGAACTTCATCATGACAATCACTTATTCTATAATTTTAATAGATGGAATGTCTTGTAGGCAAGAAAATTAGTATTATTTCTATTGAAAATTCAGTGATTTTTATGATAAATGCAGTTGGAAGATGATTACTGGATTATAAAAATCTGATTTTCTTAGATTATATGGCTTAACCTTTGATAAGTTGAATACCCAAAATGATGCACTATTTAAAGTTGAAAACCAAAGCTTACAAATTTTTAGTATCATCTCTTTGAATGATACACTGGATGTTGAGTTTTGGTAGTCATTTTGCAACTCATTTGTATCTCAAGACTAACTTACTTAAGGGAATAGTTTAAAATGTTAAATAGTTCTTTTAGCATATGCCATATTTTTTTCCTTTTGCTTTATATATGATTTTCATGTTTTTTTTATAGAGGTGTAATTATTGTTTATTATTTTCCAACTACAGCTATTGAATTATTTTATATTTTACTTGTTTTGGGTTTATATATGAGCTTTACTGTTTTTTTTTATAAAGCTTATTTTTGGATTATATCATCAATTGTTTTAATCTTGACTAAGTTTTTTTTCACGACTTTATTTTAATTTGGATTTGACATCTTTGATAAATATATTAACATTATGAGTATTTTATTTAATTATTATTTCTATTTAAAAATTAATAAAAGATATCTCAATTTTAAATGTGGTGTTTTGTAATTAATATTTATATATAAAAAGTATGTTAAATTTTATTGATTTAAATTAAAAATAATTGAAATATATACTACAAATAGCTTTTTATAAACCAAACAATTTCAAAGTGTAGTTTAATTTGGAAGAAGGTTAAGATTATCAATAAATAAATAACATTTTTGAGATGTTCAATAGCTTTATCTTGTCAATTTTAAAAATCAATATTATTTTGTAAAGAAATCAACATGTATTTGTAGAAATATATCTTAATATAAAATTTCACCTAACTTTGGATATATATATTTATGTTTTTTATACAATGTATTGATGACAAAGTTTCTATATGTTATTATATTTTCCTTATCATATAGAAATAAAATAAGGACATAGCCATCCTTGCAATTTTCATATAGGTATCACTGGGATTAACCCACTAAGAAACACATCTTCTAACTATTTATTTGCTAATTTATCAACTTTTTAACCATTGGTCAACCAACCTACTAATGTGCCATAACCACTTACTTATTAACTCTTTAACCATCATGGTTTACTAACCTATTTCCTTCTTAACTATTACTTAATTACTTCAATACGTGTTTAGATACTATTTGAGATTTTGGACTTCCTTGAGTGGATCAACAAGATTAGTACGGATTCATTTCATAGTAGTTGTATCTTGTTTTGCTTAAATGCATCTTGATTAAGATTTAAATAAAAGTGTTGGTTAAAGAAAAAACTAGTATTATTTTAATATAGAATTATATATTTTAATCTTTATTTAACATTGGCATATCTGTGTTCATAAACAACTTTACTTATGGTTGTGCTAGTCACTAACCTACTTCACTAACCATAAATCCTTTAAAAATTGTACATCTAACCCTTTATATACCAAATAATCTATGTCCAGAGAAACTTATACTACCTTGATAGTCCTTCAACTTGAGTTTCTAGTTCGTCTTTTTTTTTTTTAGTTATGAGGTACATTTCAACTCGAGACTTAGAGGGAATAAAGTGTTCATCACTATTAACACTTAGTTTGTTGAAACATTAAAAATAAGTTTTGAAGGTTATTTCCTATGCATTGATTCTTGTGGCAGAGTGTTATTTACATCATGATCCCGATATCATTTTTTAGTCTTTGAGTTTCTCTCTAAAATACTTTTTAGGTTTTCAAGTTTGAGATATTTGGTTGATATTGGATCGATTGTTCTAGAATGTATGTAGTACAATTCAAGTGAGTAATATTTTATTCATCACACTCTTGAAAATTAAATATTCAACACATGTAAGATGGCCATTTTGGGAAGTTACTCTTGTTTACATATCTTCGAAATCAACGAAAAACTGAATTTTTTGATGCAGTCTGAGTCAACCAATTAGTTTCCTCGGCATTGTAAAATCCATATGATCACTTGTTTTCTCAGCCGTCATGGAATATTTTTTCTACTTATCCAATTTTTCTCTTGATTGTGAAGGGCAATTCATTTTTTTCTTTTTCAGTGTTTGTTGAATATAACGATTGTCCAATATTTAATTTCACTTTATGTAGGTTAATGTTCACCTATGTGTCTACATAGAAGCAAAGTGCAAAATTCTAAATACATTAACATTTATTCATATGGGAAGAACTTTCAATACACATTTTGATTGACAAGCCAGTGGAGTTTGTTTATTGGTCACGTGTCCAAGTTATTGGACATTGTTTATTGGACATGTGTTCAAGGGTGAAATCAATCCTAATTATTAATTAGGTAAATTTTTCAGTAATTGGGAGGGTTTTGGAGTCTATTGAATCCATTTTTTGGATTATCCAAGGCCTTATGCTAGGATCAAACTTTTAATAGATAATTACTCATTTCTCTCTATCACTTCATTATAGCATTGAGACTAAGGGCTTACAGTCAATAACTGTTTAAGTTTGTTTTGGCTACAGAGTTGTAGAAAACATATCCCCCACTTAGGGGGGAATCAATAACTTACCCTGTTGAAGAAGTTATGGTTTTGACTAGATATTTCTATTTTTTTCCCCAAACTTAGGAACTTAGCCTTGTGGATCAGGATATTTGGTAGCTTCAAAGTAACATTTGATATTTCCTTGTGCCTATTGAACGGCAGGTGTGGCATTTGTTAGTAAGTAAGAGGGTATAAGGTTGTATAAAGCGCAGTGAAACAAGAGAGAGGTAGAAGCAAAACAAAAGCTTCTTATATGTATATATAGAAAAGGTACGATAAACTTGTGGTTTAGAGTATATGGTTGTAAGAAGGTACTTAGAAAAGGTTCTTGAACAAATAGTTATAGGTCAAATGGTTGAATAAAATAGTTTTTGTTCTCTTGGGAAAGTCACTTCAACATTTCTCCTACTATATAATAGAAAATTGGTATTGTTAAAATAAAATTAGAGAAGAAAATTGGTAATTATTAAACAAATTAGAAATTCTCATGAATTTTATACTGTACATTCAAAATGGAATGAAGGATTAAAATATCTTAAAATGGTATGTATATGCAAATCATTTAGTCTCAATAGCACCATACTTGTAGCAGTACAATTCTTCATAACTTGCTGAAAGAAAAAAGATATACGCAAGTTTTTTAAGGTTAAATTTACCAAAGTTGGTCTCTTAGATGAAAATCCTACTCCATTAGTTTTTTTTTCTCGTTTGATAGTAAAACTCCTTAATTTTCATTTAGAGTTGAGGAATACTTATTTTCCCAACTTAATGGATTTCCTTATGCATATTATTACAATTGAAAATCCATAAGAGAGGATATGAGAAATTGGCAATCAATCATTTACAACTTTTTTAATTTTAAAGATTTTACACAAGCTATTCAACATGTAGCAATGTCGTGGACATTGCTACTTGGTGGCTCTTGTTTGAAATAAGATAACTAAAAAACCTAAAGAATACAACAACATTTTTACTAATTTTATTTTATTTTAACATTCGTTTTTAAATATAATACTAACGAAACAAAACAATATAACAAAACTTTTATTAATTTTATATTATTTTACTAATTCTTGTTTTGAAATATAATAGTAACGAAACAAATAAATATTAGTTTCAAAATTTACATATGATGAAACAATTCTATTAGTTTATGTTTTTGAACTTTTTGTGAACCACTCGCCACAACCACCGATCCATGTGGTAAGAGGAAGGGCAACAGTCCTAGAAGGAAGAGCCTAGAAACGCTAAAAACATGAGAAATGGAAGTATAATTAAAAGATATTTGCATATACTAAAGGTTTTTGTTTAGTGTCTTTTCAATTTTGTATATTTAATAAGCACATTAATTTATTGTATATATTTTAATTTTATTAAATTATAATTAGTTAAAAATAGTTTTTAATATATTAAATCTGAGTAAAAATAGTTAGATATAATTTTATATAGTTTAAATAGATAATATAAAATTGTTATATTTTTATTTATTTTTTTAAATAGTTTTTTATTATTGTAATCTAAATATTCCATGTTTTCAATATTTTTTGAGTTTATTTCCGTCTTATTTTGTTTTAAGTTTAGTTGAATTTTTTTTTTAAATCTTAAAACTAGTATACCTTCAAAGCAGGGGAAATGAAACACCTAACAATATGTTGTAAAAATGAGAGAAAGTTGTGTGCGTATATAATATAAGTTTATGGTAATACCCAATAAAGCCCTTGGTTAACTCTTTCCAGGGTTGATCCTTTATCTATCAGTACAACTCATAAGGATCCTTTTGGAAGGGTGGGTCTTCGAGTAACTTGGCCAATAAGGTCCCATACAACTCCCTTTTGCACCTTCCTAAGACACAAATATTTGTCCTTGTTGAGCCAACAAATAAGTAGGGATCATGACATACACCCATAAATATATTTCTTATTCACTATCTTGTTCAAATTAGTTAGTGAACTGATAAAAAAAGATAATATATTCATTCACACAAACATTAGCATGTTTATATATTTTTCTAAACAGGCTGTGCACAACCATTCATTACAAAAAAACTGCAGCTGAAGTATTCTTGCAGGTCTAAGAAAAAAAACAAAACTAGGCCAGAAGATAGACCTTAGTATGCCACAAATGGTTCTTATATTTCGATTAATTACAGAAGTAGTATAAACTCAAACAAACTGTTGATTAAAGAAGATACAAAAAAACATAAGCTTTTAAAAGACACATAAGGATTGCCTAGGTGCTCCACGAGATGAGTGACAGATTCCTCTTCTATGTTTTGGATTGCTCTTGTTGGGTTTTCATGAGCTTGGCTTCCCTAGTTCATCTGCACCAAGCGCTGCAGATCCTCCTGAATGCGGTCTACTTTCCTCGTGATTTCCTTCAGATTCATTTCATTGTCGTCTATTCTGGCATCATGATTGCTAATCTGGTAAGAAGTGTAGCCCACTACATCAACAAGGTTTTTTACCTCTTTAGTTGTCTCTCTATTGTCCATAATTCCTATGTTTACCTTCAAATCTGCAAGACCATCGTTTTCCCCTGCGCGGTCCATTTCCTAGGTTTGGTGAAAATCTTGACCAAGACTGTGGCTGTGAAGGCTTAGGCTTAACAGCTGATTGAGCACCAAGCTAGGTGGAACGAAAACCTGTCCACTGTAGAGACTGGAACACCAATTTCTAGAGGACAAATTATAGAGAACAGAGCTGAGAATGGAAATTTCTTGCCGCAGGATGTCAAAATCCCTTAGATTTCGACAAGAGAGAGTACCTACCGAATCTTCCTCCCAGCCAGTACAGTTACAACCAAGGGTCAAAATATTACCTTCAAGGAGGAGCTGCTCGAAGAGGATATCCATGGTCGCAAGGCATGTAGTTGAACGCCAAAAGGAGCCAGGGACACAGTGAGAAGGACAGAGACAGTTCAAAAAAGCAGCCAACGCTAGTCTCTCTTTCACGAAACCCCTTAACAAAGGCAAGGCTTCCCAAGGGAAAACCTGCGAAGAACCGAGCTGTGGGAGAAATCCTTCTTCAAAACCAGACCTGTCTACAAGCGCGTTTTCTTTTAGAGTGGCAGTGTGAAGATTAACATAGAAATGACTATCAAGGAGGGCGAAGGGGCAGATGAAGGGGCAGAAATGATTATCAAAGAGGGCAAAGGGGCAAAAAGTTTTCATTTTGTTGACCATACCTTTTATGGATGGGTCATTTGGAAAAAAGAAAAAATATTCCAATACATTATAAAGCACTTTTTTCGAGAACTACATTTTGCATCACAATGCAAATTTTTATTTGCACATATGATTTGTAGTTTTTTTTGCTATGTATAAACTTTCCTTTCTATTTGTGGATTTCAAACCCAATGATGATTGTCTATCTTCATATATATACTATGTATAGACATCTCTTTGTTGTTTTTCCTTTTAATGCAATATAATAGTGTAAATTCTTTAGGTTCCCACCATTAGTAATTTGACATGCTTTATATATATGCATTTCCTTTATATATTCTTCCCTAGAGAAAGGAAAATCAATTATCAAAGAAAATATGTTGCAACAAACCTGTTGAACCAAATTTTCTAACAAAATCTTTGAAATCCTCATAAGTTAAGCCACATTTAAGAAAAAGGCCCATGTCTGAACAAAATGACCAACCTTCTTACATTGATGGAACACGAATGCATTGATGGAGCATGCAGGGTAAGCATTGATTTTGATGAAGGGCCATTGACAATGTGTTATTCATCAACCCAAATGGCTATGAGCAAAAAAGATACCTTAGAGACCCCACAAACCCTAATCCTAGACACAATCCACTTGGAAACAAGCTCAATATTGAAAACCCCTCCATATGATACATTTGAAAAGCATCCAGGTGAAACCTTCACCTTGTTCTGTTGTTACATAACTCCAAATGTAACCACTCTGTTTAAGTACAATTGACAATCATGTATGTAAGGGTTTATGTCACATTCCACCTTAGAAAAATTCCCATTGAAAAAAAAAACTCAATTCAAAGCCACAGAAATAGAAAGCAATTTTTTTGCTAGCATAAGGAATGTCAAAAACAGTTAAGCAAGGGAAGTAATACCTACAAATTTGACCAAGTGGAGAAACCTTTGTTGCAAAATATTTGGTGTAAACGGAGACCAACAAAAGAAATACAAGAAAACCAAAGCCAAACAATAGAAACTATTGGTTACTTGAGCCTTTGTGTAAATGTTGTAAAGCAAAGGCAATGCAGCAGTAAATCCAACAAATCGAAAAAATCTGACAAGATCTTCCAAACCCTCATAAGATAAGCCGCAATTAAGAAATAGGCCCATGTCTGAATGAAATGATTAGCCTTGCATTGATGAAGCCTTGACAAAGAGAATTGATGTCGATGAAGGGACATCAATGGTGTGTTCTTCATCGACCCGAGTGTCGATGAACAAACAAGCGACCATATTGACCCCACAAACCTTGAGCGTAAACCTAAGGCACTTGGTTAAAAAACCCTTGACATGAATCCTTCATTAAAAAATATGCATGCTTTAACATATATAAATCATTAAAATATTCTGAAGAAAATGTAACAATCGTAGGGTTTTCTCATATGTAAGCTATCTAAGCTATTACAACAAACCTTATTTTCCTTGCCATACCTTTCATCAAATGGGTTACTATGTCTATGTATTATAGATCTCAAAATAGACAATGATCCTTGGGTTTCAAAGCCACAACTAGAAAAGAAAGTTTGTAGAACAAGAGTTTTCATTTTGTTGACCATACCTTTGATGGATGGATCATTTGGGGAAAAAAAATACAAGGCATTATAAAGTACTCTTTCCAGAAACTACATTATGCATCACAATGCAAATTTAGGTTTGCACATATGATTTGTAGTTGTTTCTTGCTATGTATAAACTTTCCTTTCTATTTGTGGATTTCAAACCCAATGACCATTGTCTATTTTCCTATCTATACTATATATAGACATCTCTTTGTTGTCTTACCTTTTAATGCAATATAATAGTGTAAATTATTTAGGTGAGCACCATTAGTAATTTAACACGCTTTCTATAAATGCATTTCCTTTCTCTACTCTCCCCTACAGAAAGGAAATGAAAATATCAAAGCAAAGACATTGCAACAAATCTGTTGGACCAATTTGTCTAACAAAATATTTGAAGTCCTCATAAGATAACTCACAATTAAGAACAAGGCTCATGTTTGAACAAAATGCCCAATGTTCTTACATTTATGGAGCATGCAGGGAAATCATTGATGTTGATGAAGGGACATTGGCGATGTGTTCTTGATCAACTCAAACGGATGTGAACAAACAAGCTACTTGAGATACCCCACAAACCCTATGCATAAACACAAACCACATGGAAACAAGCTTAATACTATAAAGGCACCTGCGTAATTTTTTTTTGCAAAAACCTTAACATGAAACCTTTGCCTCCTTTGTTTTGTTTCCTATATACAAATATAACCATCCCGTTTAAGTACAAGCAACAATAATATGTATAAGAATTGATGTCACATTCCACCTTAGAAACAAAGAAATTATTACCATATAGCCATCTTGAATATAACCCTGCTTGAAAATATACAAATCATTAAACTATTCTAAAGAAAAGTTAACAATCTTAAGCTTTTTCATATATAAGCTATCTAAGCTCTTACAACTAGCCTTCTCTTCTTTTCCATACCTTTCATGCAGTAAGTTACTATGTCTATGTATTATAGATCTCAAGATAGACGATGACCCTCAAGTTTCAAAGCCACAACTAGAAAATAAAGTTTGTAGAACAAAGTTTTCATTCTATTGACCATACCTTTAATGGATAGGTCATTTGGGGGAAAAAAATTTCCAAGGCATTATAGAGTGTTTTTTTGGAAACTAAATTATACATCACAATGCAAATTTGTATTTGCACATATCATTTGTAGTTTTGTATTTCTATGTATAAACTTTCTTTTCTATTTGTGGATTTCAAAGCTAATGACCATGGTCTATCTTCATATCTATACTATATATATACATCTCATTCATGTCTTTCTTTTCCCTCAATTTATGTACTTTACTAGGATCATTCCACATACTATAATGAACATTCATTTTAATCTAATGTAATTTATAGAAACTACATTATACATCACAATGCAAATTTATATTTGCACATATCATTTGTAGTTTTTTCTTGCTATGTATAAACTTACCTTTCTATTTGTGGATTTCAAAGCTAATGACCGTTGTCTTTCTTCATATCTATACTATATATAGACATCTTTTTTCTGTGTTGCTTTTCCCTCTATTTAGGTACTTTACTAGCATCATTCCATATACTATAATGAACATTCATTTTAATCCAATGTAATTTATAGTTAATTTTTGTGCAGATCCATACACATCTTCGATATTATCATATGTGCTTTAGATATTTAGATGTCCAAGATATATTGTCATTGTCTGGCCATCACACCGTATTCTTTTTCCATTATTGTGTTCTTCCTTCAATGAGTATACAAATACTTATTTAGTGTCACTAATTATGATTTAAATTCTATTTACATTTTTTTTTTAAATATAGAAAAAAAACTAAACAACAATTATATGTCTAAATGAATTAGCCCTTGCGAGCTATATATCATTTTCAATTTTACTTTGTTTTTCTTTCATGCTCTATTTGATTCCACATGAAATAACAACCATCTCCTTATGGAGACTATGCTAACTAAAGATGTTGTTTCACTCTTTCTCCATAGCACTATCAACCTTTTCCCAATGGTACAAGTGCTCATGTTAAACCAAGTGAACTCGTTCAATTCATCAACCATTCGCTTTAGAGTTTCTATCTTAGATGGAATTCACAAGCATGAGACACTTCTTCCAATTATATAATAGTCTTGTAGAATATAGGAAACTAAAAGAAGGAACTATAATCAAAATCAACCAATGTACATGGAATTTTGTACATAATGTAAAGAATGCTTCATTTCCTCGATATTTTTTCCCACTTAATAGATTTTACGCCCTTGATGCATCAATTTTTTTCCCCATTCCTCTCTAACATACTTCTTCTTAACATGAATATCACATTTCTTGTGCTTGAGGTTGTCACAGTGGATGTACCGATTATGGCGAGCCTTCATCTTACCATTTAGCTACAAAATCTCCCTTGAAGAGCAGTTCCTATCTTCCATAGATCAACTTGCTTCAACCTTGGACCCCTTCACTCACGAACCCTGACTCAATAAATGCAAACCCTTCCTTGACCGCATCAATTATCCCATTCACATCACTTACCTGTTCTTACAAAATTTGCAGCATTCAAGGTCGAGTCATCGCCAAGACAAACATTCATGAATATAGCAATCAATGAGGTCTTGGCAAAGTGTTCGTCTTTGATCTTGTTAATGCTTCACATGATGAAATGCATATCTCCGCATTTAATGAATTGGAAATTTCTTTGTATGACCAAATACAAATAGGAATGGCCTACATAGTCTTAAATGGCATAGTCAAAGCATCTAATCTAATATGCAACCACTTGAAAATCCATCATGAGATTTTCCTAGGTTCCTCCTCAACCATCCAACCATGGTTAGAGGAAAACCCCTTAATACCTTTACATTTCTTTCACTTTAAATCTATTAATGACATCCAAACTATACATGTCAATTCCATGGTTGACCTTCTTATACTTGTAGTTTGTGTTTCACCTGCATCAACTATACGAAAAAGGATGGGTTAGAGACTGTACGACACACAGTTGGACTATGAGACATATCAATATACATTGTTGTCATAAGACTTTGGGGAGAGCACTACCAAATTTAAGGAGCCCAACTTGCTAATCTTCGAGGTTTAGATACTCCTCCAGCTTTAGCAATCAAAGGTGGTCGTGTTACAGAATTCAATGGGAAAACTGTTGGAACTATCTCCAACACAACCCTTTTTAGAAACCAAAATATTGAAGAAACCTTCCTTCTCCAAACATGTTTTCATGACAATGGATTATGTTTAGCCTCGCCATCTTTGAGTTGAAAAGTCAATGCCTCTCATTATGCCCCGCGCAAACATATTACCACCAATGAGCTACAAACTCTCAAGCCCTCTGAAAGGAAAATTTGGTATTATGTTGTTGCAACCATCACAAATGTTAACATGGATGACTTTCATTTCCTTGCATGCCCTCTTTTTGTTGATGGCATACAATGCATGAAAAAAAAATTCCCACAAAGTTGGAAACATTTGGCATTGTTGTAAATGTGATGGGGAGTTTCTTGAATGTGACTATCGATACATACTAAAGGTTGACTTGGAGGATGTTTCTAGACACCTTTATGATTTTGTAGCTTTTGATGATGATGCAAACCAACTCATGGGTGTTTATGCAAAATGCATATGCCTCCTCTCACATGAAGCAACATCCATTGCTGAAATAGCCCAAAATATATGCAACAAACAATTCCTTTTCACTCTTTCAGTTACGACAGAGACCTTCTACGGGATTGCATGTTGAAAGGTTGTAATTGTGATGCTTGAATACATTTCATCGACAAATTCACCTGGTTCCCTTCCTTCCTAAAAGCTTTGTTGTTATCTTCCCTAAACATCCAATTGCAGAAATGACTTGCACTCAATACTCAAGCAATCATTATCGTTTGTAATGAATTGCCTCAATTCTCAAGGTTATCCTTATTCTATGCTTCAACATAGAAGGGTTAAAGTTTTTACTCCATCAATATTTTTCCCTTTTGGAGGTTCTAACTTGCCTTCTCATACTTCCACTGTACAAACTATCACTTAACATTTGAATTTAAATGGTAGATGCAACCTATATGGTCACTTTTGAATACAATACTAATTTACTATTATGTTTGTTTATAAAATAAGTTCCTTGGTTCTCTTCTTTCTTATAACAACTTGTCATACTTCTGTTCAAAACAGTTATTACATTTACTATTTTTTTTCATACATGTATTTTCATACTAAACGTTGTTCTTTTTTATTCTTGCTTTCTTACACTTATCAAGCTAGAACTTGAAAATTATATTTTCCCCTCAAATGTTACTTTTAACCTACATGGTTTGTTTCCCATATGCAATTACTTTACATTTCCTTTAACTCTCATGTTTTATATCCATATACTTTCCAATTAATACATATAAAAAATGTGTCCCACCAATGACACCTTCTAATTCTTTAACAAGTTTACACTTTTCTTGTAGGCATGATGCCCAACCATTTAATATCAAACCTTGACATCATTTTTTTTCGCAAATGAAACCCTACAAACAAACCATATGAACACTTTGTTAGTTGAACATGTGTTCTTACTACTCTTGAATACAAAATGGCTAACGATCCATATTACAAGGATGTTCGAGTTAACCCAATTGCATTATCTTCTTTGCCTCTTACTTCAACATACATTTCACCTTTTATTTGCCATGTCAATAGCCATGATACACCATCTCATTAACATAGCTCGTCCTCTGCTGTGCAACCACCAAATTTGCTTGAGCCCTATGAATTAGAATCCTCCTCCTGTATTTCAACACAAAGAATTTATAGAAATGAGCTTGAGGAAATTAGACGCTTCTTAAGCATACTAGATAGCCCAACACCACCTTCCATTGATTGTCCCCCTATAGGTATCTTCCCTATCAGTGAGTACAACACATAAGGATTTCTTTCAATGGCCTTTCCAACCTTGTTTCCCACAAGTGTTGCATTGTTTAAAAAACCACACATTCATCAAGTTGAGATGCACGAATATGCCCTTCACTTCCTTCACTATCATGATAAAAGATTTGGCCAACATCCTTGTTTCCTCTACTACATATGCAATCTCATTATGTGGCATCGAAGTAATGCTACGGCTTGTATTTTTTATCAAACGTAATTGTGAAGATACACTCCCTCCCAATATACTTGAGCTTGTTAATCAATTGCAAGACCTACTTGATGCAAGATTGTTGAAAGGGTCGTACGATTTGGGTCAAAATTGTGTGGAACATGTTCGTATTGGAACAAAAGAAGAGATGAACTCATAAATATGATCAATCAACAAGGTACACCAACCTTCTTCATCACCCTTAGTGCGGCTGACACGAAATGGATGGATTTTCATGCTTTGATGCCTACCCAATGCCCTGGCGGTTTAGATTAAAACCATCAATGGAAGATTCACAACATCATATCCAACCCACATATTACATTTCAATACATGCACAATAGATTCAAAATATTCCTTGAAGAGGTGCTTCAAAAAAGGATTCATATAACCGATTCTTGGTGCAGGTCTTTTACTATCTATTTCTTCTTATCCTTCTCTTCATTTTTGTCACTTTAAAATATTTCTTTCTAATCTATTCACTTTTTTCCCATGTAGGTATGAATGGAAACATAGGGGATCCACTCACATTCATGGTTTTATTTGGTTGGCAGATGCACCAAATATGGACACATTGGACTGGGAATATGTTCATGCACTTGAAGCTGCAAAACATTATTTTAGCACATATGTTACAGGCAGGAACCATCATACCGATCACTTGTACACTTTTAGGTTACATCGGTCTTCTACAAATGATCCATGCAGTCTTGGATCACCATCCATATTTGCATCAAACCACTTGGTTGACTATGAAGAACTTGTAAATTGTGTTCAAAGACACACCAAATGTTCAGAATCAACTTTCCTTCGTAAAAAAGGAACATCTCTTAAATTTCGTTATGGTTTCCCCTTTGACCTACAAGCTACTTCTTCCTTGTTCATTGATGCAAATGGACGTAAAACCTACAATCTTGCAAGAAATTATTCACTTCTAAATATTCACAACCCAACCATGCTTTCATATGGAGGGATAATGTTCATTTCCAACATGTTCTTTCTAGGCATGTTGTCCTCAAATACATTTCAAAGTATGCATTGAAAGTAGAGTCAAAATCAGAAATCTACCATGCTATTCTCTCTCAACTCACACATGTGTCACTAATTGACGGGTATGTTCTTCAACCAATCAGACACTTACTTGCACAAATAATTGTCGAACGAGACATCAATGCACAAGAGACTTTCCACATGCTCCAAAAAATCCCTCTTTTGCTTTGCATCCGCTCATTTTTTACCCTGAATGCGAGCTAAAGTTTTTTCCGCAGTGTCTTTAATGACACAACTAACACCCCTCCAACCCCTCCCCCCCCCTTCATTTTTGCATACATGAAAATACCCCCTACTCTTGAAAATATAACCCTTATTGAAGTTGTTAGAGTCTTGGTCTTTCTCACCTAATAGGAAAAAAAATCCATGGAAACCAAACTCGTGTCACAAGCTTGTTCGAGACTTTCCGCAATTCACTTCCATTCCTCCCTTTGATTCTTCATCTTTTGAATCATTTTGTTGGAGCGAACTTCTTCTATACAAACCTTTTTGTACCCTCCCCAAGGATATTTGAACGACAATTTTTGAAGTTATTTCTCATTGGAATCGCATTAAAGACACATATGTTGTATGGCATGTTGAACGCGCACCAGAAGATCCATCTACACCTCCATCTGATGATTCAACCTCTAATCCAATTCCCTTTCCCTTGTCCCATACCATGGTTGAATGGGAACTTCTCTCTCAGATCCACCCAAGCAACGACATCCATATTGATGACCTTGAAATGCTTGGACATCATGATTTTGACAAAAATCACAATTGGACACATAACAATATCCCTACACATTTGCATTTTAACACCAATATCATTCATTGACTTCAATCACTTGTCCACCCAACGGAACGAAGAAACCTCTTAGTTTTCCAATTCACCCGGTCCCTTGTCTCCCATACAATGCATAACCTTTGATATTGGGATTTCCCACTTTAGAAACACTACATCCCCCCACCCACTGAAAATGGTCATTCGAGGTATTGCAGGAAGTGGGAAATATTATGTCATTTCTTGCTTGAAATTTGCACTCCAAAGTCCATCTAGACAAAATCCCTCACTGTTTCTTCTCCTAGCTCCGATTGGTGTTGTTGCCTTTAACATACATGCACTTACAATACATTCTTCTCTTCGAATACCCATTGTTGAAATGCACCCTCTTGAAGACCAATCCCTTTCAAACCTTCAAGAAGAACTAAAACATATTTGATATATTCTCATTGATGAAATGAGATTTATTGGCCCAAAAATGTTAACTCAAATTGATGCATGTTTACGTGAAGCTTTCCCTTCACAGTGTACAGTCCTGTTTGGTGGTTGTTCCATGATCCTTCTTGGCAACTTCATCCAATTGCCTCTTGTAAAGGAAATCCCCATGTACACATGTTCATCCCTTGGCAATTCTATTTGGCATACATTCAATACTTTTGTCACACTCACTGACCATTTTTCACCAACAAGAATATAAACCTTCTCAAATTTCCTTTCGCCAACTCTTATTGAACCTTCGAAATGCAACACCAACTCTTGAAGACTGGGCGCTCCTAATGACAAGAACAACCTCATCCCTTTCACATGTAGAAAAATTTTCATTTGAACATTCTACCCACTTGTATGCCACTAATAGCTCTATTGTATTGCACAAAAAACACATGCTCAAACACCTTAACAGGCCAATTGCACATTGCTTTGAAGAACAAAGGAATAAAGATCTCCATCAATCCATAGATGATGAACAATTTCCATTGAAGGTCCTTCTTTCTATTGGTCAACAAGTCATGTTAACTGCTAATTTATGGGTTTGAGCAAGCTTGGTTAACAGACCGCTTGGAAACTACTATATCTCCCATAACAAGAGGATCATGTAGGAAACTACCACTTCGTATGGCATGGGTTTTGATAATTCATAAAGCACAAGGTATGACCCTACAAAATGCGACAATATATATTGGAAACATTGATAGACAATGGCTTACATTCACTGTAATATCAAGTGTTAAGTCTCTTTTAGGCCTATGCATATCTCCAACTTTCTCTTTTTCTGTATACTCTCGAATGCAAGACAAACCATATGTCTAGAGTAGGAAACAAGAAGAAACCTTACTTGCTTTAAAGTCTTTACAACCACATTCTGCTTAAAGCTTTCGATTATTTGCTTTAAGGATGTACTATTTTTGCTCTAAATATGTACTTGCCATTAAAACACTTTTTTTTATTGTTCACACTTATGTTGTTCCCATATTGAATGTATTGTTACAATTGAAAAAGAAATAAAATGTTTTGTTTTTTAGATGTTATCATTTACTTATATGTTTTGCCATTTATTGGTTCAATTCAACATAGCAATTAGCCACTATATCACATGTTCCTTTGTTAGCATCAAATGAAAATTTGCTTTCATCTACTTTAATGTGCTATTGCTTACTGTTTTGACATGTCCATGTTGTATTAGCTATATATGTTTTCTTACTCTAAAAACTTAAATTTTGTTCTCAAATAAGGGAACTTGGTATGCACTATATATTTGTTCTTGTTTGTAACATGCAAAATCTACAATGTCTTCATATGTAATTTTTTGCTCCAGTTGTCAAACAGATTTCACTATGCCATGTTTTACTACATTTCCATATTACTATCAACGAATTAAGGAACAAAGGGAAGCATTACAAGAGAAACACAGATACTTCAAATCATCCTCTCTTCTTCCAATTAATTACATTCGGCCAACGATTTAGCTGCTCCTTAAATTGAAAGACCTGCTCCAACATGTTCAATTTTCTTCCTGCAAAACAGAGCTAGACTTACCATACTTGAGAAAACTTCCATAATACTGTCAACAAATACACGAGCATCTAAAAGCAATGCAACAGATGGCAACAAATTTTGAAGCATCGTCTTTGCTTCTAACTAGCTGCATATTCCCAACCACAAAGTTGCTATGTATATTGAAGAAACTTCTTCAATGTTTTAAAGAGATATAGTCAGGTATATACGACAAGATTTGGTGCTACGACATCCACATCTTGGTCATTCAATCTCTTGTACTTGGTGTTGTCATTGCCATCTCTTGACATGTATATATGATTGACTTATACTTTCCTTGTCCATTTTAGTATTCTAGACACTTACCTACTTTGTTTTGGCGTATTTTTTTCTAGCAACTTGTACTCTTCCCCTTTTTATATGCCATATCCCCCATTGAGATCCCTTTACAACATATTTGAACTCTTTATATACTTACTATAAACTTGCTAGTTCAACTTTGTTTTGTTGCACTTTCACTTTTCTTGCTGTATATTTCCTTGCACTTATCTATTACATATGTTTATTGTTTCTTCAACTTCAAAATGCGCATTTAAAAATGTTGTCACAACGTGCTTTTTTAACTATCGTTTTCTTTCACATATATGTACACATACATACATACATACATACATACATACATATATATATATATGACCTTTTGACTCTATGCTTTTATTTTTTATTATGGACTATGCTTTTGTAGATATACTTAACATTCTTGAAATTTCATAGCTCAAAAAAAATAATGCTCATTTTTCTTTGGATGTTCAATTGTTTATTTCTATTTGCAATAATCATATGTGGTTAATGGTTTATAGCTCATTTGTCTTTCCATGTTCAGTTCTTTACTTTCCTTTGCAATAATCAAATGTATTTAATGGTTTATAGCTATAAAGGGTTTCTCACATGTGCTTGTATAATAAAATACATGCTTACTTACATCTATTGCTATCTTTACTTGTTTCTTTGACTTTGCAATTGTAAAATGTGTATGTTGGCTCATGACTATAAAAAAAATCTCTTATGTGCTTTAATAAATTTTAGTATCATGCATCCTCAATTATCGATTCATATTAGACCCCTTTTTACATTGGAAAACTTGTACTATTTTCACATGTTTTTGCGTATTTGAAGAAATTTCAAAAGTTTGCGTATAGATATGTTTTTGTGCTATCAATGAAAATCCATTTATATGCTTTTAGCAAACAAAGAAAAGGTAGTTGTGACAGTTAATACTATGAATACTACAAAAATTGTTCCCAACATGTACTTTTTACCTTCCTTATATGGTGATGATAAAAGTTTCAATTAGTGTATTACACACTTGTACGCTATGAGAGAGAGATAAAATGGATTATATCCCCAACTTTTTTGTGCATGCTTCATTTTGCACTGTGATAAGCGTTTATCAAACCTTCATTTATGGTGCTTAACCTTTCTCTTCTGTTAACACTTATTTGTTGGTTATATGTGCCAACGCCCACCTTAATTGCATAACCATGCCCTTTTGTCTTAACCTTGTCGCGCCCTCTTCTTCTATGATCTAATAGTCCTACCCATCCTTGTTCAAAGTTGATTCTTGTTCCTGTTCTACAACGTGTAACATGTATACTATTATTGTATTGTGAAAATAACTTACTGTCGTTGTTAATTGTTGCAAAGCTTCCATTTGTAAGATCGACCCTTAAACAACGAGAATAAACTTGGATTCCTTGTCACTCCATCAAATTGCATTTGGACATGTGTCTTGGTGATTGGAAAATGGAAGTTGGACAAGTGTCTCGCATGTTTGTACATGTGTTTTGTTAACTTTGCTAAATAAGCAAGCTTATTACCTTTATTTGATGCTTAAGAATTTGTCCTCTATGTGTTTGGGCAATTGGATAGGTGTATTTCATGTTTTGATAGGGGTTATGTTAACTAAATTTCTATGCCTGCTTATTACCTTCGTCTCCTGCTTGAGGGTCCATACTCTTGCACGTGTTCAACCAGTTGGACAAGTGTCTTGCGTTGTTTGACAGGAGTTCCTATTAATGGGTTTCAATGCAGCCTTATTACCTACATTTGTTGTTGAAGGTCCATCCTATGCATGTTCGATCTGTTGGACAAGTGTATTGCATGTTTTAACAAGGGGTCTGTTAACTGGATTTCAATGCCTGATTATTACCTCTGTTTGCTTCTTGAGGGTCCGCATTTTGCGTGTTTGGGCAGTTGGCCAAGCATATTCTGTGTTTTGACAAGGGGTTGTGTTAAATTGGTTTCAGTGCACGCTTATTTGGTAATCTGAGTGTAGCTTCCCCATTTAACCCAAAATACATATGCTCTCGATTTCATCAATTTTAAAGGTTTCACGGTCTAGCATGCAGAGGGTTATATTGACAGCCCCATGGGCTATTAGTTTGTTTTGATGAACGACTAAATCAATTCTATGATTGAAAAAAAAAATTTGTGGATATAGAAAGCTTTGCCTGTAGAAGCATATTCATGGAAAGGTCCTTTGGAAAATTTTCAAAAATGTAGATAAAGTCTTTCAGATACCTTGTTGTGCCGCAAAATGGCATTTCAACAGGCATGGCATTGATTTGTCAAATTCCAACTGAACAAGTGTCTCATGTGTTTGAACACGTGTTTTGTTAACTGGGTTTTGATCCAAGCTTTTTTCGTAACCTATAGCTGCTCCTTCTAAGTTCGTTCTGCCTTGCACTTCTATTTTTATTGTATTTTGAGCCTGCCCATGTTTAAATAAAAATGTTGTAAACTATCTTCCTCACTTTCATTGTCTTGGTTAAAATTTTCCTCTTTCCTCTTGGTTGATGTATGTACTCATATGCCTGTGTAAACCTACCCTTGATCTTTTCCTATCTCTCTCTCTCAGGTATGTACAGACCCTCGTTTAAGGGCCGCTTTTGCTTCATTTGTTAATTTGCCTAAGAGGCATAAACTTTTGGGAAAGCTTACTTTTTGAATATAAGGAAGGAACAATTAATACGACAATAAGTGAAAGAGGCTTCTCAAAATTAAATAGAATAAAAATGATGATAGATCAAGACTTTCTTTAGACACATTAGATGTTTTAATGTTTCTCTCTCTTAGTGCACCTCATGCTCTAAGTGAGGTAGATTGGAATTCCATGTATGATGTATGGAAACTAATGAAAGCCAAAAATCCTCTCCATTTGGCAAATAGCTCCATCTCCCCCATGAGTAAATTTCGGTAAATTTTGAAGAATATAAAATAAATAGTAGTAAGTTCATTGATAATATTTTTTGAATTGTATCTATTTCAATAAATTGATAGTTTTGTGGTTAATTTTGATTTCAAAAAAATGTATTAATTTATGGTTTTATTGAAATTACAAATACTTCATTAAATGGTTAGCTATTTTTTTACATTATTAAAATTTGGAAATAAAATATTTTAGTAAGATTTTTTTGGTTATGAAGTGTGTAGTTAATTTTTTTTTTTCAATTCAAGTACAATTATGCCATTCAAATTTAATTACTAATAACTATATCTATATTTAATTATTAATGTATTATGATTTATTTCAAAATTGTTTGGAATTTTGTATTTGTTAAAATCTAATTACAAAAAAAAAATTGAAAAAAAACAGTTATATGATTTTTCAATGTTATGAATAGTTCCAAAAACTTTCAAAACTTATTGACACTTTTAAAAAGCATTTTTTTTCAAAACCTTAATTAATAATAAATTTGAAAAATTTATAAAAAAAAAATCATTTTAAATAATTTTTATTTTAAAAATTAATTAATAATAGTTACTTAAATTATTTTGATAAAAAAACTTAATTTATAATAACAATTGACAAATAGTCAGGTGGGCCAGTTCAAGTGGTTGATTGCTATAAGTTGTGAGCAGAAGATCTTGGGGTCAAATCCCCATCCCCCGGTACCTATACATTGTTATATAAAGGCCTCACTTGGTGTCCAATTCCGTTGACAAAATCTGGTTTCTCATTGTACAGCTTCTGTTGAGATCTCATTGTACAGTTTGTCAATTTAAATTTTAAGATACTCTGCAGCTCAATGGATAGCTCTTGCCAGGAAATAGATGTTGCTATAACATCGCATTAAATTCTGACTTTGAATATGCATAATTCTTCGGACTATCATATAAAAATTTAATGAAAAGCAGAAGCTTATTCGACGATGATGTAAGTTCAGACATGGTGCAATTTCTTTGACCATACGATCGGATGAGACTTAGGATTCTTTCTACAAAAAGTTGGTCTACATGCAATATTTCCCTCGTTTGAAATTTGAATCCTCAATTAATTTTGAATTCGTTTGAGGCGTAATTACTTTTTAATATAATAATATATTTGAGAAACCATTATAAATTATTAATATTATTATATAAAAAATAAAATAAAATATTTTAATATAACGATAACTGTATTTGGAGTAATATTCAAAACTATTTGCAGCAAGTTTTGATTCTTTGTAGGTTGACATTATGTGATGATTTTTGCTTGATGGTGGCAGTTAGTAGTGTCTATAGAGGAATATAGATGATATGATAAGAAAGCTATGTTTTAGTTGTGAAGTATTTTTTCTATTGAAAAAAATAAGATCCAAAACTACTTGTGATTGTTAAGAATTCTTCTTTATTAGATGTAAGGAAAAAACAAGTAAATGATCCAAGGCATTTGGTAAGATTGGAAGTTTGCCCTTTTATAAATTATCAACAAGTTATTTTAAGTGGTGGGTTTTTTTGAAAAGTGAAGTTGAGTCAACTCCCATGTGTTGATAGCAACCAGTAATGATTGTCTTCATTGGGAGTTTGACAATTAAATTATGATAAGATTTGTCATCTTTGAAATAAATAAATAAAACAATAAAATGTATTTAAAGAACTCGGATTTTTATGGCATGCTTATAAAATATCTAACCCAAGATAAAGGCTCAAAGTGATTAATTTGTGAACACGGAAAGTAACCCTCAATGGTTTTCCTAATGTTTGAGAGCAAAAGCATTGTGACTAGTTGTGACTAATGATTTATGTAAAGTAGTAAATATTTTTTTTTGTTGCTCCACACAATGGAAAATGAGAAACAACATTGACAACTTTAAAAGTGACCATTATTTATTCAATCATCACTGTATAAAAAAACTCACTAAATGAAGTGAAAATTGAATCAACATTCTTTACCAATTATAATTATTTATTGCATAGATATCACATTCAAAATATAAGTATTTATTGCATAGATATCACATTCAAAATATAAGTATTTATTGCATAGATATCACATTAAAAAAGAGTGAACCACCTTACACTTAATACTCTATCTACATGGAAGCACCAAAAGCAAAGGAGCAAGATCCTTAGGAACTCACTTTAGAAATGATCATCATGTATTCAATAATCGCTACAAAGAAACACATTAACATGAAGTGGGGAGTATGCAAGCAAAGATCTTTTTTTCACCTGATGTAAGCAAAGATCTTTATGAATATTGAACACAATAGGTTGGAAAATGGTAATCAACGTATTTAATGAAAACATTACTATACTTTGTAAAGTTTAATGATGATGACATGGCAGTTTTTTTTACAAAAAGGTAAAAAAATTATTAGAATTTAAAAGGAAAAAATCAAAAAATATTTTAGTTAAAAGCCTTGAAAAAAGTGTAACTGCTTAAATACCTATTACCCATCAAGAATAGAAAAAGCTTAAATTCCTTTTAGTTAAAAGCTGAAAAAAAGTGTCACTGCTCAATTTCCTTAAAAAAGTTTTAAATTAAAAAAATTATTATTAAATTTATTTATTTTTATTTAATTTTATTATAATAATTAATAATACTTTTAAATATATTTATATATCTATATAATAACATAACTACAATAGTTAATATATAAACATTATTTTCTATTTTTTTAATTATAATAATATTGATTCACAATCAATATATATCAACTATTTTTTAAATAGAATAATAAATTATTATTATTGTACATTTATTAAGTTAATTTCAATATATAATAAGGGGTGAACATTAAAAATGCATATTGAGACAAATATTCTTATATAATATATAACTTTTTTTAATCCCAAAAACAGAAAAAAAGAGTTGCTACATAAATTAATCATAGATGCCATTATTGTAGAGGATGAGAAAGTTGCCCAATCAATGGGGCAAATTTATTTTCATTATCTATTCATCAATTATTAATTTTTAAGTATTGATTTGATGCAATCACAGAGAAAGGCATGCATCATGCATGTTCCATTAAAGGAGATGATCACGTGGCAGATGAGAGATGATCACGTGACGGGGACGGAGTGAGAAGGCCATCCATTGCCTACATTTCTTTCTTCAAAACTGGTGATTTTTCTTCAATTCACTCCAGCCCAGAGCCCAGCAATCCATATCCCATACCAGACTCTCTCTCACATCACAAACAAATAATAAATGACTCCATCCAATCGAGCATAACCACAACCCAAAGAAAGGACAGACACGCCCAGGGGATCGATCGCACGACCACCATTATTAGTCCACTGAGTGGTCCTGTTCAAGCTGCTGGTAAGGATGCAAGAACACAGTCTCCATCTGCCATACATTCAGACTCTGTACTTTCACTGCCGTGGTGGCGTTGTTGAACAGAAACAGTTTCGCAGCTCCATCGAGTGCCTGTGTCGGATAAACCCTCGACGTTATGCACCGCCTCCCACCCTGAGCATAACTCTCCACGATCGAATGGTCGACCTGAAAATACAAAACCAGATCGCGCTCATTACCCTTTAATTCATCGTTACCCTGAAAAAGACTGGGCATTTTTTTTCTAAACATGGGCTTACCAGGGTTCGAAGCGAGATGGTTTCGTTTGCAAGAACCGGGACGGAGCTCCCGTGGATTCCAAGAAAGAGATCAGTAGCCAGTGAGGACCTGCAAATTGCCGTATATTTCAATTAAATCAAGGGCATAAACATGTCAATTTTCAATTCCTCAACAGATCCGAGTATCTAGCTTAAAGATTCAAACCCTGATAGAATTTCTGACCGGGAAGAGATTTTAGGGCTTTTGCTGCGACGGCTGAATTACCTGGACTCGTCATGGCAAAAGAAGGTCTGCAATTTGCCGTCGGCAGATTTCGCGACATAGAAATAGACAGCCGTCTGTTCCGTCAGATTTTTCTCAGCTATAACCAGCAGCCCAAACGGTCCTAGCACGCCTCTTCCGGCAGCTCCTCCGCTAGTGCTGCAGTTGTAGACTGCATTATCTTCGGTCGCGTCAATGGCAGCGGCGTCCTCCGGGAATTCAAGAACGAGCTCAATATCCAACTGTAGCAGCAGCATGTCACGGGATCGAAACTAGTTAGATCAAAATTGCAATTTTGACAAAAGAATCTCAAGATTTGATTCAATTGGTCCCCGTACCTGAGCAGCCTCGGTTGTATTAACTTCCACAACAGAGCCGGGCTGGAGCAGCACGTTCTCGACAACAAGCTCTCCCGACCGTAGCTCGTCAATTTCTTCGATCGGCCATTGGATGATATTGGCCTCTGTCTTGTCATCAAACCAAATATGTCTGGGAATTGTCTGCAAAAGAAACGAGCGGTCTCAGGATCGAAACACCGGGCATTAAAGATGCAAATGAAACGAGCGGTCTCAGGATCGAAACCCCGGGCATTAAAGATTAAAAGAAAAAGCAAATAAATTAGGGTTCAAGATAAAGATAATGACCTGCAAGGAAGCCCATCCTTTTCTGAGATCGTCCTGCTCGCTATCAGTTTCCGCAACCCATCCCCACAGAATTCTTCTCTCCTTCAACGAATCGTAAAATGTCTTGGAAGCATAATATTTGCCATAATCATACCGCAGCCCAAGCCCGACGTCAAGTTCAGGATCATCGGGGATAAATTTCTGGCTCGTGACGTTGTAAGTTCCAATGGCGTAATAGTCGTGCTTATCGTCATCGAAGCTAGCTTTAAGCACATGCTTAACGCCCGCCCCGGTCGCTGAAGTGTCCAACCCCGACACTCNGCTCGTGACGTTGTAAGTTCCAATGGCGTAATAGTCGTGCTTATCGTCATCGAAGCTAGCTTTAAGCACATGCTTAACGCCCGCCCCGGTCGCTGAAGTGTCCAAACCCGACACTCCAGAGGCGGCCACCGGATAGAAATCCACGCACTCCCACATGCCAGTGTCATTAACGGAATGCAAAATATCCTCTTCTTCATACTTGACGAAGTCTTCCGTCTTGAAAATCAGGGCCAAGCCCGTCTTTTCGAGCTTCGATCCAATCGTGATCCGCCACGCCCCGTCTGCGCCAAACCAGCCCGTAGTCGGATCCCTGAAATCCGTGAGCCCGATGCCGTTGGGGGGGACTAAGACGGGATTCGCCTCCGATTTCACCCATTTCTGCAGAAGTGGATCGGAGGCATTCTCCGGAAAGGCCAAATTCTGGACTTGAACAGATTCGTTCGTGGATCCCGTGTAGAGCATCACAATGCTCCCGTTGGCCAAGATCGTAGCGGAGCCTGTCCAGACGCCATTGATGTCATACCAGTGGTCGGGCACCATGGCCAAATCAAGGTAAAGCCAGTGCACCAGATCCTTCGACACAGCGTGGCCCCATGTTATGTTTCCCCATATAGCCGAGTCCGGATTGTATTGATAGAACAGATGATACCATCCCATGTACACCAATGGCCCTGAAGCAAAAAAAACAAAAAAAAAAGCACTCCAATCTATAAAATATTCCATCGAATAAAATCAAAATTCTTGGTTAAGATGTTAAACTGTGAAGCAATTCTGGATAGTATTTGACTTTATTGGAGTAGTAGGTATAGAATTAAGACTAGATTCTATGCTACTTTAGCTATAACCACAAGGGGATAATATTATTCAAGAACAGTTCATGGCCGGCAGTCCACAGTAGAAGAGTTTTTTTCCCATTTGTAAAGACTGAAATACATGAAATACAAAATCAAACCCAAGTTTATAACAATCTTACCGTCTGGATCTGCGTACGTTCCATTCATCCAAAAACCCCAGTGCCAGTGCCATACACAGCAATAGACAACAATCAGAATGAGCAGGAGAAATTAAATAAAAATAACAGCAATCCGAAGGGTATTAAATTTCTTCAACTACAGTACCATTCATCCAATTTTTCTCAGGTTGAAAATGGAACCCCGTTCGCTGCCATGATAGCTCAGCATTCGTCCATGGATACGGCTTAATCGATGCCCCAACACTCTTTTCCGAAACACCTTCGATTTGTCCCCTCGACATCACATACCCAGCCGCCGGCCGTTCTTCCCTGCTTTCACCATCGTTTGGCCTGTTGAATATCATCTTCCCGCAGAGTCCTACAACAGCAATCACAAAAACACATAGCATTGCAGGCCTGTAAATCCCATTCTTCTTGTTAACATTATCCGAGAGCCCAACGTATGGCCCGGCCACTTCCTCGAAATCCTTCGCCATTCTTTATCTGCTAGCTCCCGTTGTTGCTTCTACTGCTACCAATGCCTACTTATAATCAAACCATTAACCCAATTTTATCTCCACAAAAGCTTCAAATCTAACCTCGCGGGACTGGAACTCGGGTCGTGGTACATTATTTCTGGATCAGTCCGCAAGCAACGGAAGTTACTATTACGGTAATCTGTACCCAATGGTATGTATGATATTAAAATCACGTCGACAGGTTGTGGTCGGAGTTGATTATGGATTTGTCCAACGGGTAAAATAAAAATCGAGTGTGTGGACAGACGCCAACGACCAATCAACATGGATAGTATCATAGTTGACGGTATGGTATGATCTGGAAGGTTTCTTTGTTTTTATTTAATTCCGCTACCGGTCCTTCATTTTGTCGGATACCCGTCGTCCAGCGGTTTACAGAAAACAGTCCAAAATTAAAGATGGACAGGCAGGAATCGAAATCCAGACCTCCATGTGTCCTCCATGTGTCCTCGTTATATTATTATTAATTAATAATAGATTAATCAGGTCGCACGAGGTTATATTTGTCAGTGTCCTCCGGCTCCTCCCAATCTTATTAATAATAATTAATCCAGTGTCCCATCCTGAGTGGGTCTAATGGTTAAGAACATGTGTTATCTCTTTGGAGGTCACAGGTTCAAAACCGGCGGGGGTAGGGTTTGTTCATTTGGCCCCTTGTGACAAGGCTCGAAGGAACTTCGGGAGTGTCACGACTCACGAGGTTAGATTTTCTTTTATCAAGAGGCTCGAAGCCGGGTGGGCTTCGGGAGTGTCACGACTCACGAGGTTAGATTTTCTTTTATCAAGACATCACCTGAAGGAGTTTTATCAAAAATAAATAACATAAAATATTTATTAATTAAATAACATTTTTAATATATAATAAAGAAAATTTATCATAATTTAATTGTCAAAGTAATAATAAAGATTTTTACATATTTATAATATATGTACAAAATTCATCATTATTTAATTACCAAATTAGTAATAAAAATTATGATAATAAATTCTCATTAATTAATTGTCAAAATTCATCATAATTTAATTGTGAAAATAAAAACCATGATCATGAACCCTTATCAATTATTAGGAAGTTGATTTAAAGGTGTAAGTTATGTAGATCTTCTTTTTTAAAACATTGAGAAAATTTAAAATGATAAACATATGATGTTGACATTGATATTAATATGAAGTATGTCTTTTCAATTGGTTTTGGAGTTTGGTGGAAGAATGTTTTTGGAATTGGTGTAGCAATAAGATTATTGAAGAGTTTAGAGTTATTCCTGCAATGGTAATATGGACACTATGGATGGCTAGGAATAGAAGCTTTTTTTAGGACAAGGATATGTAGGCGTTTGTTTGTGCCATTCATTGTAAGATATTATTGGATTTCTTTCCTCAAGCAGTAAAAAAAAGAGAAAGTAAGGTCTATTCCTCCACTGTAGCTTAATGATTTTCCTGTAGCTTTATTCAATGGAGCTTCTCAAGGACTAAGAGTTTCGTGTGGAGTTGGAGGCATCATAATCCTATATGAGACCAATTCTATAGAGTTTAAAGTTGGACTAGGAAGTGGGACTAACAATTTTGCTGAGCTTTCAGGTTTATGGCTTTTACTAAGGATAACAAAGAGCAAAGGTCTTGTTAGGTTGAAAGTGCTTGGATATTCCTTGATTATTATCAATTCGATGAATAAGAAATCTTCATGTCATATCTTGCCTCTTCTAGCATTTCTGGAGGAAATAAGATGAATTAGTGATGAATGTGAAGACGTGAGCTATCACCATATATAGAGAGAGATCAAAGTATGACAACAGATAATCTATCTAAAGAAGGAGTGAAGCAGAAGAAAGGTGAATGGACAATCACTATAAATAGGATAGAGGCTAATACTAGTCTGTTTTGATTATGGCAGGCTGGTTCTTCCTGGACTAATAGAAAATAATTGAATTTCTTATTTAAATTACCAGTTTGAAAGAATCTGATGAACTTAGGTAAGATTGAACCTTGAAAGAAGGAATTGACCTACTTTGGTCATGGAAGAAAGACTTTGAGGAAGAAAGTTGATATATGAAAGCTAGTTGCAATGATTTGATGTATGTATTTTGTCTTTAAATAGACAGTTTTGAGACTTGAAAGAAGGATTTGATTTGATTTTATCTGGTCATGGTAGAAAGATTATGATAAAGAAAGCTTATCTATGAAAGGCATTTAGAAAGTGTTAGTGTAAGTTTTTTCTTGAGAAGAGAACTCATTGTACCTGAGAATGCAATCAGCATATAAAGATTGTAATATGCTTTTTATATGAATATATTATAATTATTTTTTCTTGGAAAAAAATATTAATATAAAACATCTTCATGTGAATGAATATTATATGAATAATTTAGTTTTAGAATTATAGGTGTGGATCATTTTTTTTTATTAGTAATTATTATCTATATAATACTAATTTTATGTTATTACACATAACAATGATTTTTATGTCAAAATTTATATACATTAAAATATTTTGAATTTCTTATAAATCTATAAAATATCTTTTATTTATTTATTTATTTTTGAGTAGTTAAAATTGTTAATTTTTTTTAAAACTTTAATTTAATTTAATTAATAAAACAACTACATAACAAATCAACAATGAGCAATGTGTTTCCTTTCCTCACATTCCATTACAAAATAAAAGAATATTCATGAAAAGGGAGAAAATGTGAGCCAACTATGCAAAAGTAAAAGTTTGAGCCACATAAAAGCATCTTAGAGAACCTGAGTAAGAAAAGGGTAAATGAGAGCCAATTATGACTTATCTTAAACTTTTAGTAGATGAATGAGGATTAGCACTTAATGATAAGGATCATTCTTCTTTCATAAGTATAGTGATATGATACTTTGCTTTTCTAGGTGGACTATTGACTTGATATTTGTACTTTGTTAATTTAATTGTTTCAATCTTTATGGTGAACTTGAACTTAATGTGTAACAAGAGATTGGTATTTTACATATGATATTAACATTGTATATCAAATAATATATGCATCATATGACTTGGTTAAAATGTTTGTTAGTCAATATCAAATAATATATGCCTCATGTGACTTTGTTAAAATGTTTGTTAGTCAATATCAATGTTTGAGTACATCACATGGTATTTTTAAAAAGAAGACGAGGAGTTTTAGGTAATAGATGAAAAGTGCCAAAGTAGTACATTGATTTATGGGAAGTCATGTGAATGGAAATATTGAAAATTAAGGCATGTGCCTTTATTGCGTCAAGAGGCGCTCTACAGTTTAGTATGGGGAGATCTTGTAACGTTACGTAACGTTATGTAATGTTATTTTTATTAATAAAAAATATTTTTTTTAATTATAGGCCAAAATAAATGTTGGCCAAAAAAACAATCTAATATGGTGGAGATGTTGTAATCGTCCTACCTAACAAAACAATAAAAAGTAAAAGTTTAATTATCCGTAAAAAAAATGTGGGTCGCTAAAAAAACACAATATGGGGGAGATGTTGTAATGTTTTTACCTAACAAAATAATAAAAAATAACAAATTGAATTATCCTCAAAAAAATGTTGGCCTTGCACATGGTTTTAAAACCATGTGCAACCCATGATTTTATTGTACATGGTTTATGAGGGCCTTGTACATGGTTTTAAAACCATGTGCAAGGCCTCCTAAACAACCCATGATTTTATTGTACATGGTTTAGGAGGGCCTTGCAAATGGTTTTAAGACCATGTGCAAGGCCTCCTAAACAACCCATGATTTTATTGTACATGGTTTAGGAGGGCCTTGCAAATGGTTTTAAGACCATGTGCAAGGCCTCCTAAACAACCCATGGTTGTAGGAGGGCCTTGCATGTGGTTTTAAAACCATGTGTGGAGAAATGTTGTAATGTTTGTTCCTAACAAAATAAAAAATAATAAAAAATATTACATGTCTGCCAGAAATAATATTAAATATTAATAATAAAAATATTATATGTGCACCTTAAATAAAAAGATGTCTTTTGGTTTGAATCAAATCAATGGATACCTTTTGATCCCTCTGGACGCTTGATAGAGCCTAGGATTTGGATCTACGCTGGTAATATTTTTTTTACTAAAGTCAAGGAGTTTTGTATGTTTCATTATCACAAGTCATGAGGTGATGTTTTATGTATTAAGGTTATATGATGATGGAGAGACATTCTTGCTTGATTATGCATTAAATTGAAGTGTGTAGATAACTCTATGCCATGTTCTCACGTTATAAGACAAAGACTTTTACATGTCTTCCTTTATTTATATACAACAAGATCATCTCCATTTTAATTGTTATTATTTGTAATTTTAACGTGTCAACCTATTCACAAATCTGTCTTAATAATTAATAAAATTAATTAGCGAAATGGTGACAATTCCATGTCTAGAAAGCTGTAAAATAATATTGTGGTGTAATATAAGGTGTGTATAGCGAAAAGGTCAAAATTCCATGTCTACAAGGCTTTTATAAAATAATATCGTGGCGTAATATAAAGTGTGTAAGTAATGGCAAGAGAAGTCATGTTATCACATTATAATAAATCACTGTGTTTAAAAAGGTTGATTCAATGATCAAAATTGAATTGTTTAAAAAGGTTGATTTAATGATCAAATTGAATTATATAAGTAAGTGTGTTTAAAAGGATTGGATTTAATATAATTTAATTAATTTGGATTTTATATTTCTTTTAAAATATATTTTATATGTTTGTGTTAAGATATTTATTTATTATCAAAATTATGATTTTTTAAAATGTACATTGGTAGATAATAGGTTTTTGTTTGTCATTGATTTTAGATATGTTTTAATATTAATTTATAAAAAAATATTTTTTTTGAAATGGAAAAGACAATTTACACTAGAAATAAAAGACATGTGTATTTTAGAATATGATATGTATAAATAAAAATTCATAAAAAGAGAAAGCAACATAGTTTTTCTTTAAAAAACATATATTTAAAATCATGGTTGGCCTTAATAAAAGCATGTATGCATAAACAATAGGCACACATTCCTATTCCATATTCTTATTCGTATTTAATCAAGAAGCTCCAATAAGATCCTAAGATGCTCATTTTTTATCTTTGAGGATTGTTAAGCCTCCACAAACCATTCAAGCTCCCATATGGTGGTCTTAGCACATGTGTTCATGGTGCTTCAGCTTGAGGGGCTATTTTTAGGGAGTCTTAAGAATGTTGTATATCTACCTCAACCAATGTCAAGGGCCTTAGGATCATGTTTCGATCCTACCACAACTATGGTCAAGACCTTGAGACCCATCCACTATGCATGAAAGTTGTTAATGGCACTCACATTGAATTCTTAGGGAAAAGACACCCTAGTGAGGGCTCATGTCGTTGTGTCCAAGGTTTGTTCGTGACCTTTTAGCTCAAGAAGGTTCAATTAAAGATTAATGCCCTTATGTACACCCTTAACCATGTGGCATGGTACATACCATTTTTCAGAGCACAAAACCTACCCATGATACTTGTATCCCACTCAAAGGTTGTCAAAGAACCCCTACAATGGAATCATGTGTTGGTATAAGGATTTATTCAAGGCTCTTGAGTCCAAGAAGATTCAACAATATCCTTGAGGCACTTTCTTTTCTTCCTCGACCATGTTCAAATCCCTGCAACCCATCCTTGGTGTGCAAAAGTTCTTAATAGAATCCATATCCAACCTTGATGCCAAAGACCCCCAAGAGAAGGTTGTGTTTTGGTTTGTAGATGTTGTTCATGCCACGTTGAGACTGAGAAGTCGCGTTTAGGGAATAAGGCCCATTATTCCTCTTTTATGAAATTGGATAGCCCTCTAGACACATTCATGGAGCACAAGTAACCTATTGGTGGCATGCATATCACACTTGGAGGTGATTGTTAGATAACAACGGCTATATGTGTAGGTTTGAGGGCTCATTAACAAAACTTGATCTTGAGAATCTATGTTTAGGGATTTAGGATGATGCTCCCTTCCCCTAGCCAATGTCAAGGGCTTGAGGATAATGCTCCCCTCCTCCAACCATGCCAAGGGCTTGAGGATGTTATTTCCCTACCATGACTATGGTTAAGGCCTTGATACCCATCCACGATGCATGAAATTTTTTAATGAAACCCATACCCAACTCATAAAGAAAAGTGTCATGTCCCCACCTAACTGACCAAAAAAAGTGTGGACCATGCTAAACACCTAGGGGGACTAAGTGGAATTAATTAAATTTCCTAGGGAAATTTTACTAAATAAACATTATTGAGGCATGTCTTTAAGTTTTATTAATCGTTATTATTTATTATGCAATTTAATGATGTGGAAATGAGCTTGCCATGTCAAGGGGGCGCATTGGGCAAGTCAACTTGCCAAGGTGAAAGAATTGGAAACTCTATGACAAAAGCAGTTAGGGAGGAAAAGGGAAAGTGCCTAAAAGCCACATAAAAGTAGTTAGAGACAAAAGAAGGAATGTTTTGTCAAAGGTGGGCGCAGTTTCCTTTCGGAGACTCAGACTCAAAAGTAGGGAAAAACATAAAGCTGTCAGGGATAAAAGAAACAAATATTTGACTAAGCAGGGCGCAGTTGCTAAGTCACGTGGATGACTTGGACATGGAAACATCTCTACATGGTCCTACATTCCAATTTGCTCAAGGAGGGCACATATGTGGCTAGGGTTAGGGCTTCTAGGTGGTTGACTTGCTCTCACATGTCACCAATTGCCTCTACTTTCTAAACAGGTCACCCAGAGATCTATTAAAGAACAATTTGAGCTCATTCACATAGTTTGGTTAATGTATGTTTTGTAATTGATTGAATCTTAAGCTTCTTTTGTGAGTGGTGAGCCTCGGTATCTTGGGTGATGTGCCCCAAGTCCATTGTTCCCCTTCTCTTTGCAGGTATGGAGTGCACGATGTTCAGCCATTGATAACATATCAGTCATCTTTTGCAGCCTGCATCTCAGTCAAGTTGAGCTCCAGTGAATCCCAAGCTTCACCTATGCTCTCAGTCTTTCTCATGTCTAATTTTGGGCCTCCTACCCATCATTTTGAGTCCTATGATAATGGTTAGTCAATATATTTATTTCGATGTGTATTAGTTGATAAACATTTTCATTTATCTCTTTCATTCTGTAATAATTCTGTCCATTAAGCTTTCATACTCAGTTTTTCATGTATAAGCTTAACTAGTCATTGAAATGGGGGAATTTGATCATTCTAGTGTAATAATGAGTAAACAAAGGATGTAGGCATGAGTTTGGAAGGTGTTATATGTTCATTGAAGCTATATTAATCTTTGTAAGATTTTATTTTCTATACTGAAGTCGTTCTGCTATGAAATTCATGCTTAATTATGCACCCTAGCTAGATCACTAGTTATAATTAACTAGTTTTACAGTTTCTGCAATTAAAAGAGTTCCACCCACTCAAATTCGATTCTGCAAGTTTCTATGTGTCACTGAAACACCCATATATCCACACATACTTTCATATTTCAAATTATTTTAGGTTGTACAATGTTTTGGGAGAATCCATTGCGCAGGACTTCCCTAGTCCAAAATTGCCTAAAAACCCCAATTCACTCCTAAAATCTTCAAAATTCCCTAGAACTGTCCCAAAATATCCCGAACCTTATTTGATGATACATAAATGCCAAAAAATATATATTTTCCTTTCCGCAAGCCCCTAATCGAAAGGACTGAATAAATTTCCCTAGTTTCATGGTTGGGTGATCCAGAAGCGGGCGATTAAGTTTTCGCATAGAGGACTTTGAAAACTGAATGGTCCCCAATATAAATGTGTTAGGGGAAATGAATTCATTTTTTTGAAACTTACCTTTGGTTTCTTTCCCCTTCGTACTCCCATGCATACAAATTTCTCTGTAAAACACCTTTATTTGCCTAGTCTCAAATTTCATTGAGTGTTTGTAAGTAATATCAAAATTTGTTATTAATTTGAAAGAAACATTAGTGATATGATATGAATATCAGAATTTGGATCATTGTAGTGGTATCATATCTCTTTCCTTGGATCATCCCATGAAAAGAAATCTGTCAGTGAGGAAATTTGCAGCCATGTCATACTATGAGGATAACTGTGATGAGCTGTATGAAGAGTACTGCATACAATATGAAGAAGAAGAAATCCTCTATGTTGATGGAGGCCTACCAAAACATGAGTACGATGAAGACTATTGGCCATCATATGGACAATATATCATATCTGATTCTCCAATGGTTAAGAAAGACTTGACAAAGATGATTGAAGCATGTGAGAACATGCCTCATTGCTATGAGGACTATCTAGCTTTGGGTAGGAATATTTTTGCAAACCTTTCTTTAGGAGATTATATTTATATCAAGTATGGATTATGGCCCTAGCATGATTCTGAGTATTCTTTCAAGAGCAGCAAGCCATCCAGAGAGGAACCAAGTTGTTCCACCTCTTTGAGAAAAGAAGAAGAAGAAGGAACCAAAGGTGAAGATTCCTCAAAGCCATCTGCATGTTCAACATTTAAGATTTTGTTTGGTTTTTCTTCAAACAAAGCTTCTAAATATTGTGACATGAGTACCACTAAATATGAAAAATTCTCAAGTTGATTGGAGGATAGTATAAATGAGGTAGAGGCAGATATCCATGAAGTGGAGTGCAAGTCACTGCAAGGTGACTACATGGGAAAAGAAAAGGAAGGTGAATCCACTTCCAAAATATTTGGGGGTGATCTGTAGATCACTGCTAAGGATGTTGGTTCATGTATGGGTGAAGAGACATATTTTGGATCAGATCCAAAATAATATTACAAATCAAAGTTACAATCACCTTTGGAGCCACCTAAGGAAGAAGAAAACAAGGCCACACTGCATGGGTGTGAAGAAGACAATTTGGTGGAGGAGCAGGCCACCATAGCATCACTTCGAAAAGATGGTAATGTGAAGAACATGGATGATAAGGGTTCTGATTTTTGCAGCAGCTATGGTTACTTACAACCATCTGACCCATGGGAGAAGGGAAATACCTCACGTGCATATGAGGATTGCAGAATGAAAGACAATAATGAGTGAAAAGAATTGTCTCCTAGTTTCTATGTTGGTGAAAACCAAATTAGTGCAAAGGAAGGTGATGTTGTTCATGATGATAAGGTATCTTTTGGATTAGGTTCAAAATAAGAACAAATATTAGATCTGAAATCATCATTTGAACTTCCTCATGAAGTGAAATAAAATCCCTCACCGGCTGGGTGTGAACTAGGAAATCTGAAGGAAAAAAATCTGATTCAAAGGGATGCACACAGTTTAGATTTATGTGCTCTCTTGCAGCATGATGAGGTTGTAGCCACATCAAAAGAGAAGATTGACATTAGTAATACCCCAAATCCCACTTTCATCATTAAGGAGAACTATGAACCATTCATGAAGAGAAGTGCAAGCTACTGCAAGGTATTTGCGGTGAAGGAGGGGGTGAAGTTTCCCATGAGCATAAAGAGAAATATGTTTCAGCCATGGAAGACATAATTGAAATCCTTACTGATGAGGATTGGGAAAGAAAAGATCAGGGTGTTCATTCACTTGAACTTACCACCAGTGTTGTAGAAGAACAATCTAGAGGGATAATAAATACTCTGGACATGATTGAAAGAGTAACTAATGATGGGTGCTTAGATTTCACTGAGACATCTAGTGAGGGATGTCCATATCTCTATGTTGGTGAAATAGAGATTTCACTGGAAGAAAAGGTTCTGAGATCAACTTCCACATCACCACTAGAGTTTCATGAAGTTGATTCCAAAGAGAGAGAAGAAGAAGAGGTTCATCTACAAGAACCTCATTTTCTTGTAGATTCACTGAAGATGAGCGAGTGAAAATCAAAGAGGTTATACACACTCTCCATGGAACCTATGCATTGATGGCAAATCTATGTTGGAATTTGGAGAAGAAATATTTCATTGAAGACATGGAGAAGTTTCAGAAGGCCATGACAAGCACCAAAGGTAATTTTCTGCAGTTGCTTTCTGATAGAGACAATCTACTTGAGATTGTGGAGCTATTGTATGGAGCATCCTTGAAGGATGAAGAAGATATATGAAATATCACATAAGAATGATTGACCACCAAATATTCCTTGAAGAGCACTAAATGTGAACTCCAAGAGTTGGAGATGGAGATAGAGAAACTTCATGAGAAGTTGCAAATATCTCACCTACCCTCCTACACACCATTCAACCATCTTCACAAGGTTGATTGCATTCTTGAACATATGGAGGAATCTCATGAGATGCACTTGGTTTTGCATGTGCTTGAGAATTGTCACAGACAAGCCTAATAAGAACCAAGCACTTGACCTTTTCCAGAGAAAACTGGAGTTTTTTTCTAGAGAGAATCTCTTATCCATGGGAGGGATAGATGAGCTCACCTCAGTTGGATCAGACATTGAGGAATAAGATGCATCCATAAGCTGGGTGGATAAGTTTTGTAGAGATCTGATTCACAACTCTACCCACACTTCTATTTCAGCCTCATTAAATGAGAATGGAAATTCATAGAAGGAATTTTCATTGTTGGTGCAACATGAAGAGCTGGAGGGTTTCCTAGGTGTTCATGATGACTTGCTGAATCCACCATGACCCTCCTAGCAGCCACATAGGCACATATTGTTTTCACTTGATGTCATTCAACCACATATGGATTGGGTGGAAGATTACATGTCACACATGGAGTTTTCTTGCATAAAAGTTTCTGCTCATGAGCAGTGGAAGGTAGTTGAGCAAGCAAACTGCCAAGAGGAGTTGATTAGAAAAATATCTTGCACAAGGTGTTTTCTGAGGAAGAAATACACACAGTTGGATGGATGCCTGCATCCTTTGACCAGTGGCAGATATTTGAGCCATTGGGATTGTGCACATGGGAAAGCAAAAAAATTCCCATATGGATCTGATATTTGGAGGATTTGTTCATCTATGGAAGGAATATGTAGATACTTGTTAGAGTTATGCACCTTGGAGGGTGTACCTTTTTCTTACATCATAGAACTTTCAGCAGACACATCCTACATATTTTGTTAGCAACATGGGCATCAATGGATGTTGGAGGATGCCCATAATTGTCTTGGTACAGGGGGCTCACACCTATGTCATTGCAACAACATAATTGTGAGTTCAGTGCTAATGTGCATCAAGCACATAAAGAACTTTATGTTGGGTGGGGAAGTCTCATAGATTTCCGATTTGGCATTGAAACTCTCCAATTTCAATGCAGTGGTATGATTTCCACATCATGAATTTCATTTCCCGTGATGATAAATTTTTATGGTGGATACAAATGTTTGGATACTTACAGTTGAGGAAATGGGATCCATGCATAATTTTGTCTGAGAAGTTGTGTTGGAAGGAATTCTCACTGAAGGGGGTGCAATGTAAGAAATGGGACCCTGGCATTGCTTGTTTTTGGAGAAACTTTACATGATGGCTTGATGGAGCAAGCCAACCTTTTTTTAGCACATGATTTCATGCTCTAGTTCTCCTACATAGTGGACAAATTTGTTGCACTCTAGAGTGCTTTTGCTTGAGGACAAGCAGATTTGGGAGGGAGGACTGTCATGTCCCCACCTAATTGACCAACAAAATTGTGGACCATGCTAAAAACCTAGGGGGGCTAAGTGGAATTAATTAAATTGCCTAGGGATATTTTGCTAAATAAACATTATTGAGGCATGTATTTAATTTTTATTTATCATTATTATTTATTTTGCAATTTAATGATGTGGAAATGAGCTTTCCATGTCACGGAGGGCGCATTGGGCAAGTCAACTTTCCAAGGTGAAAGAATTGGAAACTCTATGACAAAAGTAGTTAGGGAGGAAAAGGGAAAGTTCCTAAAAACCACAGAAAAGAAGCCAACAACAAAAGCTGGAAAGTTTTGGAAAAGGTGGGCGCAGTTTTCTTTTGGAGACTTAGAAAATATGCCAAGACAAAAGCAAGATAGTTTTGGGAAAGGAGGGCACATTTTCCTTTTGGAGACTCGGTCTCAAAAGCAGGGAAAAGAATAAAGCTGTCATGGATAAAATCAACAACTAGTTGACTAAGGAGGGCCCAGTTGCTAAGTCAAATGGATGAATTGGATAGGGAAACATCTCCACATGGTCCTACATTTCAATTTTCTTAAGGAGGGCATATATGTGGCTACGGTTAGGGATTCTAGGTGGTTGACTTGCTCTCGTAGGTCACCAATTGCCTCTACTTGCTAAAAAGGTCACCCAAAGATCTATTAAATAAAAATTCAAGCTCATTCACATAGTTTGGTTAATGTATGTTTTGTAATTGATTGAAGCTTAAGCTTCATTTCTGAGTGGTAAGCCTCAGTATCTTGGGTGATGTGCCCCAAGTCCATTGTTCCCCTTATCCCCTCTTCTCCCCTTCTCTTTACAGGTATGGAGCGCATGATGTTCAGCCAGTGAAAACATTTCAGTAATATTTTTCATCCTCCATCTCATTCAATTTTAGCTCCAGTGAATCCCAAGCTTCACCTACTCTCTCAGTCTTTCTCATGTCTAATTTTGGGCCTCTTGCCCATCATTTTGAGTCCTATGATGTAATGGTCAGTAAATATATTTATTTCTGATGTGTATCAGATGATAAACACTATAATGTTTCTCTTTAATCCTGTAATAAATCTGTCCATTAATCTTTCATACTCACTTTTCCATGTATAAGCTTAACTAGTCATTGAAATGGGGGAATTTGATCAATCTAGTGTAATAATGAGTAATAAATGGTTGTGGGCATGAGTTTGGAAGGTGTTATATTTTCATTGAAGATTTATTATTCTATTTCAGACTTAATTTTCTGTACTGAAGTCATTATTCTATAAAATTCATGCTTAATTATGTGCCCTAGCTAGATCACTAGTACAATTAACTAGTTTTACAGTTTATGCAATTAAAGGAGTTCCACCCACTCAATTTAGATTCTGAAAGTTTTAATGTGTCAATGACAGACCCATATACCCACACATACTTCCATATTGCAAATTTTTTGAGTCCGTACAGTGTTTTTGGAGCCTCCATTGCGTAAGACTTCCCTAGTCTAAAATTGCCTAAAAACCCCAATTCACTGCTACACTCTTCAAACTTACCCAGAACTGTCCCAAAATCTCTTGAAATTTGTTTGAAGATACATATATATCATACAACATCTATGTGACTTTCCCCAATCCCCTGGTCGAAAGGACTGAATAAATTTCCCTATTTTCACGGTTGGTGACCCAAAAGAAGGGGATTAAGTTTTCACATAGAAGACTCTAGAACCTGAATGGTCCCCAATATAAATGTGTTAGTGGAAATGAATTCACTGTTCTAAAACTTATCTTTGGTTTCTTTCCCCTTCCTACTCCCATGCATACAATTTTCTCAGTAAAACACCTTTATTTGTCAAGTCTGAAATTTCACTAAGTGTTTGTAAGTAATATCAGAATTTTTTATTAATTTGAAAGCAAAATTAGTGATCTGATCTTAATATCAAACTTCATGTAATTACAAAAATACCCCCTATCGAGGTCTTGTGTTGCTATGTTGAGGTTTTGTCCATGGCACTTGAACTTAAGAAATGATAAGTTGGGGCTTCAAGCCCTTGTTAACCCCATTAACTATGTAGCATGAAACAAACCTATTTCTAGTGAACAAATACACCCACTATTGAACTTATGCTTATACTAAGAGGAGAGAGGTGAATTAGTATAAGATACTTTTTACTTTACATGAGCATTCGTCAATAATTCATTGACTATGAAATAGTAAACACATCTAAACATAAATCATAACACATAGAATTTAATGTGGAAACGATTTCAAGATAAAATGATAAAAATTATCTTTATAAATGGATGTAGATACCAACCTAATGTTACAAAGTTTGTAGGCACAAACCTATTGGAGACACCATTCCCCTTTTCTAAACACCAACTCAATAAGATCTATGGGCACCCACCTATTGGAGGTACCAATTTCCTCAAGTGAGCACCAACTTAGAAATATATTTAGGCACCAACCTATCAGAGGAACATGCATAATAATTATGAGATAATCACCTCAAATTTTTCCTTATAACCAATCCTCAAAATTGTCATATGATCACCTAAAATATATGCCATAATCATTCCTAAATCAACCCTCAAAATTGTCATGTGATCACCTCAAAATCTATGTCATAATCATACCTGTATCATCCCTCAAAATTGTCATATGATCACCTCGAAATATATTCCAAAATCATCCTTACATAAAACCTATATACTGTCACATAATCAACTTTAAATCTGCTCCAAGATTAGCTTTAAATCTAGTCCAGAATCTGGTTCGAATCTGCTATAATGTCACCTTCTAATCAACTCCATAATCATCCTTGATCACCTTCTACGTTGGCCTCATCCAAAGAAGAACCCTTAGAAAATATTTCGAGATTATAAATACTTCCTCTTCCACAAGGTGCACCTCCTCCTTCTTATAGATCCAAAAATATACTTTAAAGAACCTCTAGAAAACCTTCAAGAGGGCATCTCTAAGCAATCCTTCATCTTCACAAGTTCTCCTCTATAAAATATTCTCTTCTTCTTAGAACCTCTAAAATATATAAATAAATAGATGATTGAATGAACAAATGAGGAATGCCTCCTTCATTGCATATTATTTTGAAGTCACCTTTGTGGGTTGACCTAACATTGTTCAATATCTTGGTAGAGCTAACCTAACACTTTGGAAAGGCTATTTTAAAAGTGAATATCTCCACAATACTATGGAGTTAGAGGAAATTCCATACATCATTGGAAATGTATCAAAATAATATTTTCAACCATATATCATATGTTCCCATCTGATCTAGGTCTTCAGAGAAAAAGGGCCTCCAAAGACAATTTATCCAAACTGAGCATCAAAATTCCAAAAATTGTCATTTGTAGTTTCCTTGTGTCTTTGAAATCAATGACATAATATATTCAGCAATCTTCTTCTTCATCTTGGAAATTTGTAGTCTCCATTTGTATTTGACATCAATGACAACAATATTTCCAACACACTTGTATCCCACTTGAAGGCCTACACATAACCCCTACAAAGGACTAATGTGCTGGTATGAGGACTCATTCAAGGCTCTTGAACATAAGAATATCCAACCATATCATAAGGAAATTGTTTTTCTTCCTCAACGATTTTCATATCCTTGGGTGTGAAATATCCTAATGCCATCCATATCTAAACTTGATGTCGAAGACCCTCTATAGAGGTTTTGCATTGTGGTTTATAAGTGTTGTTCATGGAAATTGAACTTGAGAAGTAGGATACATGTCGTAATGTCAAAGTGTTTTCCTCCCCTAACCATGGCACTAGAGCTTTAAAAGACTTTAATTTAGTGCTTAATCTCTGTGTTTCCCCCTATGACCATGTTTAGACCTTGGATACCATTTCTAGTGCAAAAAACTCCACCTTCCCTCCTATTAACCCCGATCCCTCCTCTTCTCTCACCCATTGTATATATGCTAACACATCACCCCTCTTTTATCTCTTCATCGTCAACCCTCTTAACCCACATCTGATACCCTCCACCTTCTCCACCTCCATGACCCCTCCCACTTCCACTATTTCCTCATACTTAATGCATGTCCACTCCCCATATTATCCACCTCCACCCTTCCCACTCCCATGACTTACTCATACTTAATGCATGTCCACTCCCCATATTCTTTGGCACCTACAAACCCCTTCACTTTATAATAAATATCCACCATCAAATCGTCTCTACCCATAAATACCCCTAGGTTCTTGATACCTCTCTTCCCCTACCCCTCCCTACTCCATGTTTAACTCATAGCTTCTCTACATCTATCTAACTTTTGTTCTCATCACCTCTCTAGCCCCTACACCTCCTTGAAGATCCACTTTGCGACCACTCTATGCCAACCCATCCTTACCTCTTGGTTTCCTCTAAATACCTCTCCATCCATATTACTCTACTGATCATTACTTTTTTAACCTAGCTATCATTGCCCCTTCAGCTCCTAGCCCTTATATCTTCAATCAATGCTTCCACTACCCACCTCGTACTCTACTCCCCCTCTTGGTCAATATTCCTCCTCACCCAAATTATTTATTCCCATACTCATCTCCTCATTCTTTCTACCTATCCACCCCTACCCAACATCATCCCTCATCTAATGCTACTACTTTTCCACCCTACCCTTTGTCACACACTATACAAATTCACAGTCACCTACCCCCTCCCACTCACCTTTTCCTAATATATATCCCATCACCTCCTAATTTCACCTTCTAAACCCATCTTCTCCCCATCATTACTCCTCCTCACCCTATCCAACCCTCCATTCTTATCACCTGTCGAACCCTACCCTTTCGAATCCACCCCTCTATTCGTGTTTCAACTCTATCCCTTATGTCCCTTCACATCATAATTGAACTCTTCTTTTTGTCACCTATCATCCCTACCTATCCTTAACTACCCGTCACAACCCTTCTTCACTTACATTCCCCTATGCCCCTAACCCTCCTCACCTTTATCGATTAACTCCCATCACCTATCCACCCTTATCCCTCATCTATCATCTCCACCTCTAGTCCATCTTAGCTCACACCCTTCCTCACATGCATCCCCCTCCTACTATATCTCCACCCCTACACCTTCTTTATTGACTCATATTGTGTTCCTACTACTACTATCCCTATTCTCTCACTCCTTGCTCCATTTATCCATTTGGTTCCTCTTTCATTTCTTACTCTTTCTCAAAGCATATTTTCATGTTTTCTTCAAGACCAATCAAATTGTATATTTACACCATATCTTAAGTGGTGCAACAATAGCTTTCTACATAATGTAACCATACTAAATTACACATAGAGAGAGAAATGCATAGAACATAATGGAAAATGGGGAGAATACTTAAAATCATTTTTTCTTTCACAATGGCCAAGTTCTATCAACCCTTGTTGAAAATATCAAGCCAATCTTGGTCTTTGTCCTCTCTTATTTCTATCCACTAATATAGGAAACCCATTCTTGGATAACCCCAAAGGTCTCAATCAATAATGAGTAGAAGGCTCTAGTCATTCATGATGAAAATGTCAATTTCTCCTTCATAAATTTTCCCATGTATAGGTGAATGATGACGAATTTGAACCATAGGTAGTATAACAGATAACGATTTTAAAACTAAACATTTTCCATATATGATGCCACAAGTCATCATGTGATTGGTTATTGATAACATCATTTCCTTTAAGGAATGACTCCCAAGCCCAATGATGATGAAGAAATATGAGGTTTCCAAGCAACAATAACATGCTCGCTCATCTCCACTATCACACTTAACATACTATCCACATGTAGAATCCATAGGTTTTAATGTCCTCTTTTCCTTTTCCCTTTTCTCTATAGTGCCACTCTTCACTAGTGCCTTTAAACCACAATTCCTAAACATTGGACACTTCACCACTCTAATATACTTGGTGTCTCCATTAAATTTTTCCACTTCACATCAATATCCTCTACATTGCCTAAGGTCTTATAATTCAAGGATTTCAAAGGATTTCAAGTCTAACCTTCTTTTGAACGAATAATAAATAACATAAGAATAACCAAAGTTAAGTATGCTCTCTCATAAGACACTAACCGTTATAAAATTTGAGAATCCTTCTTGACTTGTTGAATGCAAGTGTTGAAGACATACGCTCACAATGTATTCCTTTATGTTGCCATTGCATATGCATTATATTTCAACAACTTTCTATCTGTTTCTCATTCCAACCCATTCTTTCAATCTTTTATCTCTTGGATTACTTTCCTTTCAAATGCATTCATTCACCATAGGTGTTGCATCAACTACTAGAACTTGGAAATTCTAATCTATTGTCCTTGATTCATCAATCATCTGTTTTACATGAGTCACATTCTACATCATCATCAAATTTGGATAAACAAATTGTGATCCATCTCTCTCAACAACTATGTCAATGCTTTTAGTAGTCATATCTTTGTTATCGCTATTCTTGAGAAGGTTTTCAAATATGACATTAATTGGACAATAATTCGATCCATGATATTCACTAGTCTCCTTCGTTTTTGCATCAATATCATGTTGCTATGGATCATTGCCATTTTTATTTCAAAGAGACATTTCTTCAATTCTTCTTTCTCTTCAATTGTTGACTAAAGTATTTATAGCTTTTTATTATTGATTAAGGTTTTTTTATGAAAATATTATTTGACAATTCAAAGGTAATTATAGGGCCATTTAAAATAGTTATGGAATATGAAAGATTCCATATAACACTATTTATGTGTACAAATAAATAGATCAAACCATATTTTCATGTTCTCTTTAAGGCCTTCCAAATTATATAGTTACCCAACATATGAAATGGTGCAAGAATGCTTGATATGTGCGACGGATCTAAATAACACATAAAGAGACACATATACAAAAAATAATGAAAAAAAGGGAACATACTTAGAAAATATTTTTTTCATCAACACTAGCCAAGTTCTCTTAATCCTTATTGAAACTATCAAGCCATTCTTAATCGTTGTCTTCTCTTATTTCTATCCACTATGATAATCTATGAGAAGAATATCCCTTTCTCCTTCACAAATTTTCCCATGTATAGGAAAATGATGAAGAATTTTATCCATGAGTAGCTCAATCATTAACAATTTTGAAAATAAACAATGTCCAACTTTGTTGTCACACATCATCATAGAATTGGTTGTTGCTAACATTGTTTCCTTTAAGGAATGTTTTTTGGAAACATTGGATTTCTATTGCTTTCTTTTCACCCCAAGGTTTACATTGTTCTTTCTATTGCTTTCTTTTCACCCCAAGGTTTACATTGTTCTTTCTAGGGTTTGTATGATTGATTACAACAAGTTCAACTCCTGCAGGTGGTACGAATAAAGAATTTCTTCTGAATTTGCACAAAATCCAACACTCCCTCTCATCACAGAAGGTATTATTCGGTCTTCATCAACATCACAATCATTTGGGTTTCATCTGTACATCTATACTGTCTCCATCATATCTATATGTACTGAAGGTTGTCTTTGAGAAGGGTCATCATGAATCAGTTCTATCAGGATGTTCAAGAGAAAATATTCTGCTACCTGTCCGCCTCTACTGCAGATGGGATACTCCCATTCTTGGGTTGAGATCCTGGATGACAAAACATGCACGACCATCTACTACATGTTCATCTCATCTGCCGATGGGATACTCCCATACCTATTGAGTATCTGAATGAGTAGAGGTACTCATGCAATCACACGACCATCTACTACCTATCTGACTCATCTACCGATGGGATTTTTTCCATTCCTGGATGAGCACCTGGACAAGCAGAGGCACATGTGTGAACCCAACCATCTACTACTTGTGTGTTTCATTTGCCAATGGGATTTATCCCATACCTGTATGAGAAAATGGACGAGTAGAGGTACCTGGAAAAAATCATGGTAAATGTCTCTCAGTCATCTCTCCCTCTCAAGGAGGGATATGTTCTCTTCTACTCCAAGTCTTTTGTGAAAGTATTCAAACTTAACCCTGGGAAGAGGCTTAGTGAGAACATCTGCAGTTTGGTCATCTGTCAGAATATACTGTAACTCAACTGCACCTTTCTGCACCATATCACGTATGAAGTGATATGCAATATCTATGTGCTTCGACTTGTTGTGAAATATAGGATTCATTGACATATTCACACAACTATGGTTATCATAGTGAATCATGGTTGGATTTGGAATCTGGTGAGTCAATGCTTCAAGAATTTTATGAAGCCAAACTGCTTCTTGGGATGCTAAGCTAGCAGCCATATACTCTGTCTCTGTAGTATTGAGAGCTAATAAGTTCTACTTCCTACTGCACCAGAAATTACTACAGAGACGATATTGAAATAACTTCCTGAAGTACTCTTCCTATCTGTAGTGCATCCAACCCAATTTGAGTCTATAAACCCTTGCAATTTGAAGTCACATTCTGAATCATATCGTAGACCATATCCCACAATGCCATGTAAGTATCTAATCACACGTTTTGCAGTAACCCAGGAGAAGAGAGAGGAAAAGAAGGAAAAGTATACAAGGATAAATCAAACGCGCAAGCAAAAGAGGAAAAGTACGCGTGCGACAGGGTAAAAATAGGTCAAGAAGGGAATGAAGGAACCGACGTAGGAAGATAAAACATGTGTGCCACGGAGGAAGAGAAAAAGGAAAGATGCGACAAGGAAGGCAGATCCGAGTCGATGGAAGAGGCAGGTAGAAGAGTTAAAGCTGGACAGGCAGAAATCAAGGAAGATGATGAAAGGACGAACCAGCAGAAGATGGAAAGACAGTTTTTGCGGCTAGTTATGACCAACACACGAAAGCTAAAAGACGTTTTCGTGGCTAGTTAAAGATGTGGCTAATGTCTTCCAGGACTTTCACGGCTAGGTATGGGCTGAAATTTATGTAACAGAGATATTTTTGTAAGTTGGTGAGTCTTTAATAACTGATTTGTACTTAGTAGACCCTGTGTGGTCTCGTAGATACTATAAATAGGAGGAACCCGCTCTGTATAAGAGTTCGGTGGTCATTCAGTGTGTTTTAGTTCAGAAGGTTATGTAACTTCAGTAAGTTGGCTAGACAATAGAAGTAGAAGGTTGTTGAGCCGCGGATCTTGCAGCTATGTGTGTAGATTGCTAATAGAGTAGAGGAGTCGATCAAGGCTATGTGTGGATCAGGAGGAGTAGATAAAAGAATAAACTAGAGAGCATGAGAGAAAGAAGATTGAGTCAGAAAGACATATATTAAGAACAGTCTACAAGTTGTATGCTGCAAGGTGTAACATCCTTGACCCTCTGACCAACGAAGAGGACGCTACCAATGCTGCTAACTACCCAGGAAACTAGCCCCATGAACATACACATGAAAATTGAAATGCTTTGAACTAAAATATGCGTACATTATTACCATACAGTGGAAGCAAAACTATACATTCAAGCATTCAACATGTTCATTGTAATTCATTATTAGATGTAATTGCGGGGATTTAAACACAAGAATACTTATCTTATGAAGAAGAACGCCCCACAACTAGCTATGTCGCTGCAACGTTCCATCCAACCATAGGCCAATGTGCTCCTTAATCTCTCAGCAACACTGCCACCCCCAATCTGGGCATGATTCCCCAAGTAATAAAGAAACTAAGTAGGCTCACACATAGCCAAAGATTTGTCAAGACTCAGTCAAGCCAACATAGTTGGGTTTATCAGACCAAGAGTACACAACAACACATAACCAAGCCAACAAGTTGGTTTTATTAGGTTATCAGGAGATAGAAACACTGCCTGCTAAGCTAGTGGGCTCATTGCAGAGCTAAGGATGCCTACACCAGAAATAGCTTGACTCCTAAGACATCCACACACACCCACTACAAGGAATCATTCCCTTCTTTGCTGCACAGTCCCTTAGGCCATGACTTCCCTTCTGGTGCTATTCAGGGGGTGTAGAGAAGAGTTCCAACCCTCTAGTTCTATCTATGAGGCTCCTGTAAAACACTAGGTTTGTCAAGCAGACTCCTTCCCATTCCTTCACAGTCCAAAGACCAATATCTTGAGCATAGACAACAAAACAACCATTCACAGCTTTGGGGTTTAAAAGAAAACACCACAAAACAAAATCGAGATGACCGTTTGGGTAATACACAGCTCTGACTGAGCAATTCGATTCCTGAGTTGTTCTTGGCCCTATCATGGCCAAAACAACTCAACAAGAACCCACGGAAACCCAAATTTCATGGGGAAACTAGTAGCGATTTCTCAGCTTGGAAAACGGTGGAGAAATGTCACAAAAATGTTGGGGAAGAACCCAATCGTAGATCGTCACCCAAAATGAAATTCTTAGCCTGAGGAGAGTGAAGAATGACTGTCCATGTGAGGTAAAAACACACATACAACAAAATTCCCAAAAACAAAATTTACCCACACACCACTGCCCATGCAATAACTGCCCCCAACTAACTCCATAGAATTTAATTTGGTAGTTGACTAATTGATGGGTTCTCGTATTGACATCTAGCTTTTCCCTATTGGCCCCAAAGATTAAATAATTCCCCCTCCTTATCCTTAGGAAAATCATGCCCTTTTCATTATGGTTGCATTGACATAGCTGGTTGTGGGTCTTTTTAATTAAAATGCATGTTTACATGATGTAAAAAAATTAATATGTGCTGGATAGCACGATATAGCATCGGCAACGATTTTTAATCGGAGGAACATAAAACAATTAAATCGATGGTGGGGCTTTTTCCTTTAGCACCACACCATGATTAATTACAATATATACATCATATACATTTTAATGCAAACGGGGTCAAAACCGGGGTGTTACACAAGGTGCTATATCCATTTCTCATGCCAGATGAAGAGCACCTTGGTGGTTTTTATCAGATGGGTTTCCACATTATTTCTAGTGCTGTATGGATGAATGTTGTTGAATGGTGAAAATTTATGTGGATGTTTGCTTATCTTACATTATTAGTTGTGTTATATGAATGTCACAGTATGAATGTATGACTGCTCAAAAGTATTGCTGAACTGTTGTGTATAAGTTCATGGTTAATCTGCTAAGTATAAATATTATTCGCGCACTATCTGTAGAGTGTAAGGGGTTGGCTGCGTCACACCCTTGCACCAGTCATTAAGGTCTAAATACATTGTTGTGTCACGCAAGTGAATTGTGGCACTTAGTTGTGCTGCTATCGCAAAATGAAAGACTCCATCCCATCGTCTTTGTCGAGTGCCTTGGCCGTGTGCCAAGGGACTATAATCCCTCACGAATTGCGGAAACATGGTTCTAGCAGTTACCCATTAAGATATATTGGGTGAGACTGTGCTTGCTTCATAGGTGTTTTCGACTGAGCTTGCTCTATCGGGCCAATGTCTTGGGGTGTCATGTTGGTATTGTGTTGAGTGATTGAACTGTGGGTCTAGACAAAAAGTAGATAGAGGCCAACAACCAGAGCAACAACCTGAACTCGACCCGATGGTATGAATGAGAAAGAAGCTAGTGCCTACTCTGAACCCTGTTCAACCCCATGGTGTGGCCCATGCCCATGTTCCAACCCTTGGTTTGTGCCCTGTGCCGAACCCAGCTTAGAGACTGCCAGCTGCAGCTGCACCACAAGTCATGGAGCCGAGACAGGTCAGCGAGTGAGTAGCAGGAGAGCCGTTCGCACCACCATCGTCGAGGAAACGCAAGGCTAAGGTCATTTTGGACAACCCTGGGAAAGAACCAATGGAGAAAGATCCAGAGGAGGAGGCCCTCATGGATGAGGACTCACCAGCTCGCAGAGATGCGAGTGTCGAGAGGGAAGAAGAAGACTTCTCGCACTATGTTCGGCCCAGGAGAGTTGATGCGGAAGAGGTGACGCTTCCAAAGAAAGCGTTCACATTTTTAGTCTCACCCTGAGTCCTTAACGATGTACCAATGTTGATAAATCTAATGGCAAAGAACGCCAGGTTTCCGTTTGAATATGCTGACACTTGCTTGCAGTTTGGCTTGGAAATAAGAAACTACACGACTACAAATCAAGCTGAACCAACTCAAGCACAGGTCTTAGTACCAATGTAGTGGGCTACTGGCGTCGCCAACGCAAGACTGTTGGACTTGCTGTTCATTCCCATTTCAGCCAGAGTCTACAGGTTAATACAAACATGAAACAACTTTTGGTCTATTTCCATAGAGGATTCCTATGGCTCGATCAACCATACCCAGTCACCGTCGAGCTTATTTCTTCAATCATAGGTCTGCCAAAGATAGGCAAAGAACCCATGATGTATTTGAACCACAAAGACACCACCAAGATGAAACATAAGTATAACCTTCAACACACGGGGAGGGAATTTTGGATTACCCCTATTGAGGACAACATAGTGCGATTCACTGCAAAGATCCTCTCTTGTAAACTATTGCACAAGATGAGGCAAACTCAATGTACTGCTGGAGCAGTAGAGCTTGCAGAACTGTGCGGACAAGGAGTGATTTTCAATTGGTCACAGTTTCTGTTAAATGAACTGATAGATGATGCACATCAGGCACATGAGGAGCTTAATCACAAATTCCACTACTCCTGGCTACTCATCTTGGTATCGTTCATTCTATGGTCCAACCCGTTGGACTACCAATAAATGGATGTCCCACTAATTTTCCTTGGCGCAAAGTATCAAATATTATGGGAGAGGAAGAAGAACAAGGCCCTCTAAATGGATAATAATGTCGGGTTTTTTTCTGCATGCCAAGACATTGTGTGACGTTATCAGGAAAACCCACAGAATACGGTGCGTGACAATGCACAGGTATGCAACCTTCATAAATTTCCAGGCTGGTGCGCATAATATGATTTTGGAGCCGAAGAATGACCCAATGAAACAAGCGCACAATGCAGGGTTCATGATCACTGACGTTGATGTGGACCTAATTGTCCAAGAGTGGTCGGATGAATGGCACAGCCCACTGGTAGAGCCGCTGCCCACAGAACAACACCAAGAAGACCCACCGGTGAACCAAGGAAATGGTCAGGAAAATGGCCAAGGAAACAATGGAGGCGACAGTCAAGATAATCAATCGCAAGAAGAGGAAGAAGAAGATAATGGTGGTGGTGATGGTGGCTCTAATCATGGTGATTTAGAGCGCACTCCTAGTTAGGAGAATGTCCAGACCCAAGAGAAAACACAACAGCAAGGACGGGAGCTAGTGCGCAAGAAGATGAAATCTAGCAAAACAACTAACACGGATACCTTGACTGAAGAGGATATTAGCATGCTAGCACATGCTGTAGCTAAGTTCGCCAAGGATAGCCTCGCCGTTGTGAAGACGCAATAGGTAAACATAGTTGATCAAGTTCGGAACCACCTTACTAATTTGGTAGACCCCATTAACGAGGTCAAAGCCACTATTGAGGCTGAGACATATGGTGTGGATCCCAACATCCCATTAGTCACGCCAGAGCTAGTGTCACCGATCAAAGTACATGTCCAAGGGCACGCACTGGAAACATGGATAGAGACGAGTCCTTTGATGATGTTGTCAAGGAGTTTGACACACTGTAGATTGACTTCTCCAAGCTGTGCTTGAGTGAAGTCTATGGCGTACAATAGGAATCCGCGTCGAAAATACGGTTGAGGGAGAATGCTGTTTTCTAGTAGGAAACAAAACAACAAAGAAAGGTGAAGGGAACAAGGCCCTCCTTGAGGAACAAGAACAAGAAATCGAGGCGCGCGAGCAAAGTTGCATTGCACTAGCTGAAACCATTAAGGGCACCGTCGCAGACTTCCCACCGGAAGATGGCTAGGAAGATGAAGATTTAGTAGCTAAGGTTTCTCAGCTGTCACAGATTGCAGTGGAGTTAAAGAATCAAGTTGAGGAGCTTCAAGCCAGGAAGGTACCAAGCACACCTCCAGAGGTGCTTGAGGAATGCAATAAAATAGTGTCTAAGGCTATTGCGAAGATATGTAATGGAAAAAAGCTCTGCACTAAGGCAGTTGAAGCTATTTCCACTATATGGGAGGCACTTTTGGAAGATGAGGCAGGCGAAAAGATCAAGGTGGATGCGTAGCAAGATGATCAGAAAATCATCGCGGCAAAGGTAGAGATGATGAAGCTCTCACTATAGGAGAAGGTTGCCAAGATTGATGAGATCAAGCAGCTTCAGCAGGAAGCTCAAGCTCTTTGTGACTGAGAGCACACTAGAAATGATGAGCTATAAGCACATCAACTGGAAGCAGCATGAGTGACAGGGCTTATTCAGCCTATGCAACAAAAGCTTCAACATATTGTGTAGTCACTAGAAGCAGGACCGTCGGAACACATCAGTTTTGACAAGGTGGAGCAATTGGAGAAACAAGCTGAGGAAGTCAACGCGGATGTTGCTTGGGTGCAACAAGTTTTGAAGGAATTACAGGACAAGGTTGGTTCTGTGGCATAGCCAACGCTAGAAACATAAGTTTTTTGGGGAAACATGAAGTTTTGCGGCACAAAATTTTGTGGAGAAGTCCCTTTTTGCTTAGTGGCTAGGGATGAGCCACATGTGAGTGTTGGGGGCCTATTGGACCAGAAGAAGAGAGAGGAAAAGAAGGAAAACCATACAAGGATAAATTAGACGCGCAAGCAAAAGTGGAAAAGTACGCGTGTGACACTGTAAAAACAGGTCAAGAAGGGAATGAAGGAACCGACGCAGGATGATAAAACATGTGCGCGATGGAGGAAGATCAAAAGGAAAGTTGCGACGATGATACCTGTGACGAGGAAGTCAGATCCGAGTCGATGGAAGAGGCAGGTAGGAGAGTTAAATCTGGATAGAAGGAAATCAAGGAAGACGGTGGAAGGACTAACCAACGGAAGATGGAAGGATAGTTTTTGCGTCTAGTTATGACCAACACAGGCAAGCTGAAAGATATTTTTGTGGCTAGTTAAAGATGTGATTAATGTCTTCCAGGACTTTCATGGCTAGGTATGGACCGACATTTATGTAACAAAGATATTTTTTTAAGTTGGCGAGTCTGTAATAATTGAGTTGTACTCAGTCAACCCTGTGTGGTCTTGTAGATACTATAAATAGGAGGAACCCGCTTTGTATAAGGTTTCGATGGTCATTCGGTGTGTTTTAGTTCAGAAGGTTATGTAAGTTCAGTAAGTTGGCTAGACAATAGAAGTAGAAGGCCGTTGAGCTGCGGATTTGCAGCTGTGTGCGTAGACCACTAGTAGAGTAGAAGAGTCGATCCAGGATGTGTGCAGATCAATAGGAGTAGATAGAGGAATAAACCAAAGAGCATGAGAGAAAGAATATTGAGTCAAAAATACATATCTTAAGAACATTTTGCAGGTTGCAAGTTGCAAGGTTCTATATCCATTTCTCATGCTAGATGAAGAGCACCTTGGTGGTTTTTTCCAGATGGGTTTCTACGTTATTTCTAGTGTTGTATGGATGAATGTTTTTGAATGGTGAATGTTTATGTAGATGTTTGCTTACCTTACATTATTATAGTTACAATTGTGTTATATGAATGCCACAGTATGAATGTATGAATGCTCAAAAGTATTGTTGAACTGCTGTGTATAAGTTCATGGTTAATCTGCTAAGTATAAATATAAGTGGTGCATTGTCTATAGAGTGTAAGGGGTTGGCTGCGTCACACCCTTGCACCAGTCATTAAGGCCTAAAGACACTGTTGTGTTGCGCAAATGAACTATGGCACATAGTTGTGCCATTTTCACAGAGTGAAAGAATACATCCCATCATCTTTGTCGAGCGCCTTGGTCGTGCACCTAGGGACTATAATCCCTCGCCAACTACAGAAACATGGTTATGGCAGTTACCCATTAATATATCTCGAGTGAGACTACGCTTGCTTCGTGGGTGTTGCCAACTGAGCTTGCTTTGCTGGGCCGATGCCTTGGGGTGTCATGTTGGTATTGTGTTGAGTGATTGAACCGTAGATCTAGACAAGATGTAGATAAAGGCCAATAGTTCACACATGAACTGACTTAGAGAATTCACAACAAAACATATATCTGGTGGTCTTAGCACATGTGTTCATGGTGCTTGAGCTTGAGGGGCTATGTTTAGGGAGTCTTAAGAATGTTGTATCTCTACCTCAACCAATGTCAAGGGCCTTAGGATCATGTTTCGACCCTACCACAACTATCGTCAAGGCCTTGAGACCCATCCACTACGCATGAAAGTTGTTAATGGCACTCATATTGAATTCTTAGGGAAAAGACACCCTAGTGAGGGCTCATGTCGTTGTGTCTAAGGTTTGTTCATGACCTTTTAGCTCAAGAAGGTTCAATTAAAGATTAATGCCCTTATGTACACCCTTAACCATGTGGCATGGTACATACCCATTTTTCAGAGCACAAAACCTACCCATGATACTTGCATCCCACTCAAAGGTTGTCAAAGAACCCCTACAAAGGAATCATGTGTTGGTATAAGGATTTATTCAAGGCTCTTGAGTCCAAGAAGATTCAACAATATCCCTGAGGCACTTTCTTTTCTTCCTTGACCATGTTCAAAGCCCTGCAACCCATCCTTGGTGTGCAAAAGTTCTTAATGGAATCCATATCCAACCTTGATGCCAAAGACCCCCAAGAGAAGGTTGTGTTTTGGTTTTTAGATGTTGTTCATGCCACATTGAGACTGAGAAGTCGCGTTTAGGGAACAAGGTCCATTATTCCTCTTTTATGAAATTGGATATCCCTCTAGACACATTCATGGAGCACAAGTAACCTATTGGTGGCATGCATATCACACTTGGAGGTGATTGTTAGATAACAACAGCTATATGTGTAGGTTTGAGGGCTCATTAACAAAACTTGACCTTGAGAATCTATGTTTAGGGATTTAGGATGATGCTCCCTTCCCCTAGCCAATGTCAAGGGCTTGAGGATAATGCTCCCATCCTCCAACCATGCTAAGGGCTTAAGGATGTTGTTTCCCTACCATGACTATGGTTAAGACCTTGATACGCATCCATGATGCATGAAATTTTTTAATGAAACAAATACCCAACTCATAAAGAAAAGTGTCATGTCCCCACCTAAATGACCAAAAAAAGTATGGACCATGCTAAACACCTAGGGGGACTAAGTGGAATTAATTAAAATTCCTAGGGAAATTTTGCTAAATAAACATTATTGAGGCATGTCTTAAATTTTAATTAATTGTTATTAGATGTGGAAATGAGCTTGCCATGTCAGGGGGTCGCATTGGGCAAGTCAACTTGCCAAGGTAAAAGAATTGGAAACTATATGACAAAAGCAGTCAGGGAGGAAAAGGGAAAGTGCCTAAAAGCCACAGAAAAGTAGTTAGAGACAAAAGAAGGAATGTTTTGTCAAAGGTGGGTGCAGTTTCCTTTCAGAGACTCAAACTCAAAAGTAGGGAAAAGCATAAAGCTGTCAGGGATAAAATAAACAACTATTTGACTAAGGAGGGCATAGTTGCTAAGTCACATGGATGACTTGGACATGGAAACATCTCTACATGGTCCTACATTCCAATTTTCTCAAGGAGGGCACATATGTGGCTAGGGTTAGGGCTTCTAGGTGGTTGACTTGCTCTCACATGTCACCAATTTCCTCTACTTTCTAAACAGGTCACCCAGAGATCTATTAAAGAACAATTTGAGCTCATTCACATAGTTTGGTTAATGTATCTTTTGTAATTTATTGAATCTTAAGCTTCTTTTCTAAGTGGTGAGCCTCGGTATCTTGGGTGATGTGCCCCAAGTCCATTGTTCCCCTTCTCCCCTCTTCTCCCCTTCTCTTTGCAGGTATGGAGTGCACAATGTTCAGCCATTAAGAACATATAAGTCATATTTTGCAGCCTGCATCTCATTCAAGTTGAGCTCCAGTGAATCCCAAGCTTCACCTATGCTTTTAGTCTTTCTCATGTCTAATTTTGGGCCTCCTACCCATCATTTTGAGTCCTATGATGTAATGGTTAGTCAATATATTTATTTCTGATGTGTATTAGTTGATTAAAACTTTCATTTATCTATTTCATTCTATAATAATTCTTTCCATTAATCTTTCATACTCAGTTTTCCATGTATAAGCTTAACTAGTCATTGAAATGGGGGAATTTGATCAATCTAGTGTAATAATGAGTAAGAAAGGGATGTGGGCATGATTTTGGAAGGTTTTATATGTTAATTGAAGCTATATTAATCTTTGCAATATTTTATTTTCTATACTGAAGTCGTTCTGCTATGAAATTCATGCTTAATTATGCACCCTAGCTAGATCACTAGTTATAATCAACTAGTTTTATAGTTTCTGCAATTAAAAGAGTTCCACCCACTCAAATTCGATTCTGCAAGTTTCTATGTGTCACTGAAAGAACCATATACCCACACATACTTTCATATTTCAAATCCTTCAAGGTCATACAATGTTTTGGTAGAATCCATTGCGCAGGACTTCCCTAGTCCAAAATTGCCTAAAAACCCCAATTCACTCCTAAACTCTTCAAAATTCCCTAGAAGTATCCCAAAATATCCTAAACCTTATTTGATGATACATAAATTCTAGAGAAAATATTTTTTCCTTTCCCCAAGCCCCTAATTGAAAGGACTGAATAAATTTCCCTAGTTTCATGGTTGGGTGAACCAGAAGCGGGCGATTAAGTTTTCGCATAGAGGACTCTGAAAACTGAATGGTCTCCGATCTAAATATGTTAGGGGAAATGAATTCAATTTTCTGAAACTTACCTTTGGTTTCTTTCCCCTACCTACTCCCATGCATACAAATTTCTCTGTAAAACACCTTTATTTGCCTAGTCTCAAATTCCATCGAGTGTTTGTAAGTAATATTAGAATTTGTTATTAATTTGAAAGAAAAATTAGTGATGTGATAATAATATCAGAATTTGGATCATTATAGTGGTATCATATCTCTTTCCTTAGATCATCCCATGGAAATAAATCTGTCAGTGAGGAAATTTGCAGCCATGTCATACTATGAGGATGACTATGATGAGCTGTATGAAGGGTACTGCATACAATGTGAAGAAGAAGAAATACTCTATGTTGATGGAGGCCTACCAAAACATGAATATTATGAAGACTATTGGCCATCATATGGACAAGATATCATATATGATTCTCTAATGGTTAAGAAAGACTTGACAAAGATGATTGAAGCATGTGAGAACATGCCTCACTACTATGAGGACTATCTAGCTTTGGGTAGGAATATTTGTGCAAATTTTTTTTTTAAGATTATATTTATATCAAGTATGGATTATGGCCCAAGCATGATTCTGAGCATTCTTTCAAGAGCAGCAAGCCATCCAGAGAGGAACAAAGTTGTTCCACCTCTCTGAGAAAAGAAGAAGAAGAAGGAACCAAAGGTGAAGATTCCTCAAAGCCATCTGCATGTTCAACATTTAAGATTTTGCTTGGTTTTTCTTCAAAAAAAGATTCTAAATATTTTGACGTGAGTACCACTAAATATGAAAAATTCTCAAGTTGATTGAAGACATGGAGAAGTTTCAAAAGGCCATGACAAGAACCAAAGGTAATTTTCTGCAGTTGCTTTCTGATAGAGACAATCTACTTGAGATTGTGGAGCTATTGTATGGAGCATCCTTGAAGGATGAAGAAGAGATATGCAAGCTCATACAAGAATGATTGACCACCCAATATTCCTTGAAGAGCATTCAATGTGAACTCCAAGAGTTGGAGATGGAGATAGAGAAACTTCATGAGAAGTTGCAAATATCTCACCTACCCTCCTACACACCATTCAACCATGTTCACAAGGTTGATTGCATTCTTGAACATATGGAGGAATCTCATGAGATGGTGGATCATGAGATGCACTTGGTTTTTCATGTGCTTGAGATTTGTCATAGACAAGCCTGATCAGAACCAAGCACTTGACCTTTTCCAGAGAAAACTAGAGTTTTTTTCTAGAGAGAATCTCTTATCCATGGAAGGAACAGATGAGCTCACCTCAGTTGGATCATAAATTGAGGAAGAAGATGCATCCATAAGTTGGGTGGATAAGTTTTGTAGAGATTTGATTCACAACTCTACCCACACTTCTATTTCAGCCTCATTAAATGAGAATGGAAATTGGGAGAAGGAATTTTCATTGTTGGTGCAACAGGAAGAGCTGGAGGGTTTCCTAGGTGTTCATGATGACTTGCTAAATCCACCATCACCCTCCTAGCAGCCACATAGGCACATATTGTTGTCACTTGATTCCATTCAACCACATATGGATTGGGTGGAAGATTACATGTCACACATGGAGTTTTCTTGCAGAAAAGTTTCTGCTCATGAGCAGTGGAAGGCAGTTGAGCAAGCAAACTGCCAAGAGGAGTTGATTAGAAAAATATCTTGCACAAGGTGTTTTCTGAGGAATAAATACACATAGTTGGACGGATGCTTCATCCTTTGACTAGTGGCAGATATTTGAGCGATTAGGATTGTGCACATGGGAAAGCAATAAAATTCCCATATGGATTTGATATTTGGAGGATTTGTTCATCTATGGAAGGAATGTGTAGATACTTGTTGGAGTTATGTACCTTGGAGGGTGTACCTTTTTCTTACATGATAGAATTTTCAGCAGACACATCCTACATATTTTGTGAGCAACATGGGCATCAATGGATGTTGGAGGATGCCCATAATTGTCTTGGTATAGGGGGCTCACACCTATGTCATTGCAGCAACATAATTGTGAGTTCAGTGCTAATGTGCATCAAGCACATAAATAACTTTATGTTGGGTGGGGAAGTCTCACATATTTCCGATTTGGCATTGAGATTCTCCGATTTCAATGCAGTGGTATGATTTCCACATCATGAATTTCATTTCCTGTGATGATAAATTTTTATGGTGGATACAAATGTTTGGATACTTATAGTTGAGGAAATGGGATCCATGCATAATTTTGTCTGATAAGTTCTGTTGGAAGGAATTCTCACTGAAGGGGGTGCAATGCAAGAAATGGGACCCTGACATTGCTTGTTTTTGGAGAAACTTTACATGATGGCTTGATGGAGCAAGTCAACCTTTTTTTAGCACATGAGTTCATGCTCTATTTCTCTTACATAGTGGAAAAATTTGTAGCACTCTAGAGTGCTTTTGCTTGAGGACAAGCAGATTTGGGAGGGAGGACTGTCATGTCCCCACCTAATTGACCAACAAAATTGTGGACCATGCTAAAAACCTAGGGGGGCTAAGTGGAATTAATTAAATTGCCTAGGGATATTTTGCTAAATAAACATTATTGAGGCATGTAATTAATTTTTATTTATAATTATTATTTATTTTTCAATTTAATGATGTGGAAATGAGCTTTCCATGTCATGGAGGGTGCATTGGGCAAGTCAACTTTCCAAGGTGAAAGAATTGGAAACTCTATGACAAAAATAGTTAGGGACGAAAAGGGAGAGTTCCTAAAAACCACAGAAAAGAAGTCAACAACAAAAGCTGTAAAGTTTTGGAAAAGGTGGGCGCAGTTTCCTTTTGGAGACTTAGAAAATATGTCAAGACAAAAGCAAGAAAGTTTTGGGAAAGGAGGGCACATTTTCCTTTTGGAGGCTCGGTCTCAAAAGCAGGGAAAAGAATAAAGTTGTCATGGATAAAATCAACAACTAGTTGACTAAGGAGGGCCTAGTTGCTAAGTCAGATGGATGACTTGGATAGGGAAACATCTCCACATAGTCCTACATTCCAATTTTCTCAAGGAGGGCACATATCTGGCTATGGTTAGGGATTCTAGGTGGTTGACTTACTCTCACAGGTCACCAATTGCCTCTACTTGCTAAAAAGGTCACCCAAAGATCTATTAAATAAAAATTCGAGCTCATTCACACAGTTTGGTTATTGTATGTTTTGTAATTGATTGAATCTTAAGCTTCATTTCTGAGTGGTGAGCCTCAGTATCTTGGGTGATGTGCCCCAAGTCCATTGTTCCCCTTCTCCCCTCTTCTCCCCTTCTCTTTACAGGTATGGAGTGTATGATGTTCGACCAGTGAGAACATATTAGTAATATTTTTCATCCTCCATCTCATTCAATTCGAGCTCCAGTGAATCCCAAGCTTCACCTACTCTCTCAGTCTTTCTCATGTATAATTTCGGGCCTCTTGCCCGTCATTTTGAGTCCTATGATGTAATGGTCAGTAAATATATTTAGTTATGATGTGTATCAGATGATAAACACTATAATTTTTCTCTTTAATCCTGTAATAAATCTGTCCATTAATCTTTCATACCCAGTTTTCCATGTATAAGCTTAACTAGTCATTCAAATGGGGGAATTTGATCAATCTAGTGTAATAATGAGTAATAAAGGGTTGTGGGCATGAGTTTGGAAGGTGTTATATTTTCATTGAAGATTTATTTTTCTATTTCAGATTTAATTTTCTGTACTGAAGCCATTATTCTATTAAATTCATGCTTAATTATGTGCCCTAGCTAGATCACTAGTTATAATTAACTAGTTTTACAGTTTATGCAATTAAAAGAGTTCCACCCACCCAATTTAGATTCTGAAAGTTTCTATGTGTCAATGACAGACCCATATACCCACACATACTTCTATATTGAAATTTTTTTGAGTCCATACAGTGTTTTTGGAGCCTCCATTGCGTAAGACTTTCCTAGTCTAAAATTGCCTAAAAACCCCAATTCACTCCTACACTCTTCAAGCTTACCCAGAACTGTCCCAGAATATCTCAAAACTTATTTGATGATACATATATATCATAAAAAATCTATGCGCCTTTCCACAAGCCCCTGGTCGAAAGGACTGAATAATATTCCCTATTTTCATGGTTGGTGACACAGAAGAAGGGGATTAAGTTTTCGCATAGAAGAATATGGAACCTGAATGGTCCCCAATATAAATGTGTTAGTGGAAATTAATTCACTGTTATAAAAATTATCTTTGGGTTCTTTCCCCTTCCTACTCCCATGCATACAAATTTCTCAGTAAAACACCTTTATTTGTCAAGTTTGAAATTTCACTAAGTGTTTGTAAGTAATATCAGAAATTTTTATTAATTTGAAAGCAAAATTAGTGATCTGATATTAATATCAAACTTCATGTAATTACAAAAATACCCCCTATCGAGGTCTTGTGTTGCTATGTCTAGGTTTTGTCCATGGCACTTGAACTTAAGAAATGATCAGTTGGGGCTTAAAGCCCTTGTTAACCCCATTAACTATGTAGCATGAAACAAACCTATTTCTAGTGAACAAATCCACCCACTATTGAACTTATTCATATATTAAGAGGAGAGAGGTGAATTAGTATAAGATACTTTTTACTTTACATGAGCATTCGTTGATAATTCATTGACTATGAAATAGTAAACACATCTAAACATAAATCATAACACATAGAATTTAATGTGGAAACGATTTCAAGAGAAAATCATAAAAAATTATCTTTATAAATGGATGTAGGTACCAACCTAATGTTACAAAGTTTGTAGGCACAAACCTATTGGAGACACCAATCCCCTTTTCTAAACACCAACACAACAAGATCTATGGGCACCGACTTATTGGAGGTACCAATTTCCTCAAGTGAGCACCAACTTAGAAATATATTTAGGCATCAACCTATCGGAGGAACATGCATAATAATTATGAGATAATCACCTCACATTTCTCCTTATAACCAATCCTCAAAATTGTCATATGATTACCTAAAATATATGCCATAATCATCTGTAAATCTACCCTCAAAATTGTCATGTGATCACCTCAAAATCTATGTCATAATCATACCTATATCATCCCTCAAAATTGTCATATGATCCCCTTGAAATATATTCCAAAATCATCCTTACATAAACCCTATATACTGTCACATAATCACCTTTAAACCTACTCCAAGATTAGCTTTAAATCTAGTCCAGAATTTGGTTCGAATCTGCTATAATGTCACCTTCTAATCAACTCCATAATCATCCTTGATCACCTTCTATGTTGGCCTCATCCAAAGAAGAAACCTTAGAAAATATTTCAAGATTAGAAATACTTCCTCTTCCACAAGGTGCACCTCCTCCTTCTTATAGAACCCTATAAAACTTTCAAGAAAATATATTTTAAAGAACCTCCAGAAAACCTTCAAGAGGGCATCTCTAAGCAATCCTTCATCTTCACAATTTCTCCTCTATAAAATATTCTCTTATTCTTAGAACCTCTAAAATATATATATAAGTAGATGATTGAATGAACAAATGAGGAATGCCTCCTTCATTGCATATTATTTTGAATTCACCTTTGTGGGTTGACCTAACATTGTTCAATATCTTGGTAGAGCTAACCTAACACTTTAGCAAGGCTATTTTAAAAGTGAATATTTCCACAATCCTATGGAGTTAGAGGAAATTCCATACATTGTTGGAAATGTATCAAAATAATATTTTCAACCATATATCATATGTTCCCATCTGATCTAGGTCTTCAGAGAAAAAGGGCCTCCAAAGACAATTTATCCAAACTGAGCATCAAAATTCCAAAAATTGTCGTTTGTAGTTTCCTCGTGTCTTTGAAATCAATGACATAATATCTTCAACAGTCTTCTTCTTCATCTTGGAAATTTGTAGTCTCCATTTGTATTTGACATCAATGACAACAATATTTCCAACACACTTGTATCCCACTTGAAGGCCTACACATAACCGCTACAAAGGACTAATGTGCTGGTATGAGGACTCATTCAAGGCTCTTGAACATAAGAATATCCAACCATATCATAAGGAAATTGTTTTCCTTCCTCAACCATTTTCATATCCTTGGGTGTGAAATATCCTAATGCCATCCATATCCAAACTTGATGTCGAAGACCCTCTATAGAGGTTTTGCATTGTGGTTTATAAGTGTTGTTCATGGAAATTGAACTTGAGAAGTAGGATACATGTCGTAATGTCAAAGTGTTTTCCTCCCCTAACCATGGCCATAGATCTTTAAAAGACTTTAATTTAGTGCTTAATCTCTGTGTTTCCCCCAATGACCATGTTTAGACCTTAGATACCATTTCTAGTGAAAAAAACTCCACCTTCCCTCCTATTAACCCCTATCCCTCCTCTTCTCTCACCCATTGTATATATGCTAACACACCCGCCCTCTTTTATCTCTTCATCGTCAACCCTCTTAACCCACATCTGATACCCTCCACCTTCTCCACCTCCATGACCCCTCTCGCTCCCACTATTTCCTCATACTTAATGCATGTCCACTCCCCATATTATCCACCTCCACCCCTCCCACTCCCACTACTTACTCATATTTAATGCATGTCCACTCCACATATTATTTGGCACCTACAAACCCCTTCAATTTATAATAAATATCCACCATCAAATCATCTCTACCCATACATGCCCCTAGGTTCTTGATACCTCTCTTCCCCTACCCCTCCCTACTCCTTGTTTAACTCATAGCTTCTCTACATCTATCTAACTTTTGTCCTCATCACCTCTCTAGCCCCTACACCTCCTTGAAGACCCACTTTACGACCACTCTATGCCATCACATCCTTACCTCTTGGTTTCCTCTAAATACCTCTCCACCCATGTTACTCTACTCATCATTACTTTTTTAACCTAGCTATCATTGCCCCTTCACCTCCTAGCCCTTATATCTTCAATCCATGCCTCCACTACCCACCTCGTACTCCACTCCCCCTCTTAGTCAATATTCCTCATCACCCAAATTATTTATTCCCATACTCATCTCCTCATTCTTTCTACCTATCCACCACTACCTAGCATCATCCCTCATCTAATGCTACTACTTCTCCACCCTACCCTTTCTCACACACTATACAAATTCACAGTCACCTACCCCCTCCCACTCACCCTTTCCTAATACATATGCCATCACCTCCTCGTTTCACCTTCTAAACCCATCTTCTCCCCATCATTACCCCTCCTCACCCTCTCCAACCCTCCATTCTTATCACTTGTCCAACCCTACCCTTTCGAATCCACCCCTCTATTCGTGTTTCAACTCTATCCCTTATGTCCCTTCATATCATAATTGAAAATTTATTTTTGTCACCTATCATCCCTACCCATCCTTAACTACCCGTAACAACCCTTCTTCACTTACATTCCCCTATGCCCCTAACCCTCCTAACCTTCATCGATTAACTCCCATCACCTATCCACCCTTATCCCTCATCTATCATCTCCACCTCTAGTCCATCTTAGCCCACACCCTTCCTCACATGCATCCCCCTCCTACTATACCTCCACCCCTACACCTCCTTTATTGACTCATATTGTGTTCCTACTACTGCTATCCGTATTCTCTCACTCCTTGCTCCATTTATCCATTTGGTTCCTCTTTCATTTCTTACTCCTTCTCAAAGCATATTTTCATGTTTTCTTCAAGACCAATCAAATTGTATATTTACACCATATCTTAAGTGGTGCAACAATATCTTTCTACAAGCTACATAGTACATAATGTAACCATACTAAATTACACATAGAGACATAAATGCATAGAACATAATGGAAAATGGGGAGAATACTTAAAATCATTTTTTTTTGACAATGGCCAAGTTCTATCAACCCTTGTTGAAACTATCAAGCCAATCTTGGTCTTTGTCCTCTCTTATTTCTATCCACTAATATAGGAAACCCATTCTTGGATAACCCCAAAGGTCTCAATCAATAATGAGTAGAAGGCTCTAGTCATTCATGATGAAAATTTCAATTTCTCCTTCATAAATTTTCCCATGTATAGGTGAATGATGACGAATTTGAACCATAGGTAGTATAACAGATAACGATTTTAAAACTAAACATTTTCCATATATGATGCCACAAGTCATCATGTGATTGGTTATTGATAACATCATTTCCTTTAAGGAATGACTCCCAAGCCCAATGATGATGAAGAAAGATGAGGCTTCCAACCAACAATAACACGCTCGCTCATCTCCACTATCACACTTAACATACTATCCACATGTAGAATCCATAGGTTTTAATGCCCTCTTTTCCTTTTCCCTTTTCTCTATAGTGCCACTCTTCACTAGTGCCTTTAAACCACAATTCCTAAACATTGGACACTTCACCACTCTAATATACTTGGTGTCTCCATTAAATTTTTCCACTTCACATCAATATCCTCTACATTGCCTAAGGACTTATAATTCAAGGATTTCAAAGGCTTTCAAGTCTAACCTTCTTTTGAACGAATAATACATAACATAAGAATAAAGGTGTAAGTTATGTAGATCTTCTTTTTTAAAACATTGTTTTTTTCAAACATTGAGAAAATGTAAAATGATAAACATATGATCTTCACATTGATATTAATATGAAGTATGTCTTTCCAATTGGTTTTGGAGTTCGGTGGAAGAATGTTTTTGGAATTGGTGTAGCAATAAGATTATTGAATAGTTTAGAGTTATCCCTGCAATTGTAATATGGACACTATGGAGGGCTAGGAATAGAAGCCTTTTTGAAGACAAGGATATGTCGACGTTTGTTTGTGCCATTTATTGTAAGATATTGTTGGATTTCTTTCCTCAAGCAGTAAAAGAAGAGAAAGTAAGGTCTATTCCTCCACTATAGCTTAATGATTTTCCTGTAGCTTTATTCAATGGATGTCGACGTTTGTTTGTGCCATTTATTGTAAGATATTGTTGGATTTCTTTCCTCAAGCAGTAAAAGAAGAGAAAGTAAGGTCTATTCCTCCACTATAGCTTAATGATTTTCATGTAGCTTTATTCAATGGAGCTTCTCAAGGACTAAGAGTTTCATGTGGAGTTGGAGGCATCATAATCCTATATGAGACCAATTCTATAGAGTTTAAAGCTAGACTAGGAAGTGGGACTAACAATTTTGCTGAGCTTTCAGGTCTATGAATTTTACTAAGGATAACAAAGAGCAAAGGTCTTGTTAGGTTGAAAGTGCTTGGATATTCCTTGATTATTATCAATTCGATGAATAAGAAATCTTCATGTCGTATCTTGCCTCTTCTAGCATTTCTGGAGGAAATAAGACGAATTAGTGATGAATGTGAAGACATAAGCTATTGCCATATATAGAGAGAGATCAAAGTATGACAGTAGATAATCTATCTAAAGAAGGAGTGAAGCAGAAGAAAGGTGAATGGACAATCACTATAAATAGGATAGAGGCTAATACTAGTCTATTTTGATTATGGTAGGCTGGTTCTTCCTAGACTAACAGAAAATAATGGAATTTCTTATTTAAATTATCAGTTTGAAAGATTCTGATGAACCTAGGTAAGATTGAACCTTGAAAGAAGGAATTGACCTACTTTCGTCATGGAAGAAAGACTTTGAGGAAGAAAGTTGATATATGAAAGCTAGTTGCAATGATTTGATGTATGTGTTTTGTCTTTAAATAGACCGTTTTGAGACTTGAAAGAAGGATTTGATTTTATCTGATCATGGTAGAAAGATTATGATAAAGAAAGCTTATCTATGAGAAGCATTTAGATAAGTGTTGGTGTAAGTTTTTTCTTGAGAAGAGAACTCATTGTACCTGAGAATGCAATCAGCATATGAAGATTGTAATATGCTTTTTATATGAATAATTATAATTATTTTTTCTTGAAAAAAAACATTAATATAAAACATCTTCATGTGAATGAATATTATATGAATAATTTAATTTTAGAATTATAGTTGTGGATCATTTTTTTTTATTGGTAGTTGTTATCTATATAAAAGTAATTTTATGTTATTACACATAACAATGATTTTTATGTCAAAATTTATATACATTAAAATATTTTGAATTTCTTATAAATCTATAAAATATATTCTTTTATTTATTTATATTTATTTTTAAGTAGTTAAAATTGTTAATTTTTTTAAAACTTTAATTTAATTTAATTAATAAAACAACTACATAACAAATAAGCAATGAGCAACGTGTTTCCTTTCCTCACACTCTATTACAAAATAAAAGAATATTCATGAAAAGGGAGAAAATGTGAGCCAACTATGCAAAAGTAAAAGTTTGAGCCACATAAAAGCATCCTAGAGAACCTGAGTAAGAAAAGGGTAAATGAGAGCCAATTATGACTTATCTTAAACTTTTAGTAGATGAATGAGGATTAGCATTTAATGATCAGGATCATTCTCCTTTCATAAGTATAGTGATATTTGTGGACTATTGACTTGATATTTGTGGCTTTTCTAGGTGGACTATTGACTTGATATTTGTACTTTGTTAATTTAATTGTTTCAATCTTTATGGTGAACTTGAACTTAATGTGGAACAAGAGATTGGCATTTTACATATGATATTAACATTGTAAATCAAATAATATCTGCATCATGTGACTTGGTTAAAATGTTTGTTAGTCAATATCAATGTTTGAGTACATCACATGGGATTTTAAAAAAAAGAAGACGAGGGGTTTTAGGTAATCGATGAAAAGTGCCAAAGTAGTACATGGATTTATGGGAAGTCATGTGAATGGAAACATTGAAAATTAAGGCATGTGAATGGATTTATTATTGAAGTTAAGGAGTTTTGTATGTTTCATTATGATAAGTAATGGGGTGATGTTTTATGGGAGTAAACTTTCTATTCGATCATTTGCATCGATCGAACGACCAGCAATGCGTGATGTGAAAGCTCACACGAGCCAAGTTGTTCGATTGATGCAAATAGTCAGGTAGAAAATTTACTCCATGTTTTATGTATGAAGGTTATATGATAATGGAGAGACATTCTTGCTTGATTATGCATTAAATTGAAGTGTGTAGATAACTCTATGCCATGTTCTCACGTTATAAGACAAGACTCTTACATGTCTTCCTTTATTTATATACAACAAGATCATCTCCATTTTAATTGTTATTATTTGTAATTTTAACGTGTCAACATATTCACAAATCTGTCTTAATAATTAATAAAATTAATTAGCGAAATGGTGACAATTCCATATCTAGAAAGCTGTAAATTATTTTGTGGTGTAATATAAGGTGTGTATAGCGAAAAGGTCAAAATTCCATGTCTACAAGGCTTTTATAAAATAATCTCGTGGCGTAATATAAAGTGTGTAAGTAATGGCAAGTGAAGTTATGTTATCACATTATAATAAATCATTGTGTTTAAAAAGGTTGATTCAATGATCAAAATTGAATTGTTTAAAAAGGTTGATTCAATGATCAAAATATATAATTTAAAAGGATTGGATTTGATATAATTTAATTAATTTGGATTTTATATTTCTTTTAAAATATATTTTATATGTTTGTGTTAAGATATTTATTTAGTATCAAAATGATGATTTTTTTAAATGTACATTTGTAGATAATAGGTGTTTGTTTGTCATTGATTTTAGATATTTTTTAATATTAATTTATAAAAAAAAATCGAAATGGAAAAGACAATTTACACTAGAAATAAAAGACCTATGTATTTTAGAATATAATATGTATAAATAAAAATCAATAAAAAGAGAAAGCAACATAGTTTTTCTTTAAAAACATATATTTAAAATCATGGTTGGCCTTAACAAAAGCATGTATGCATAAGCAATAGGAACACATTACTATTCCATATTCTTATTTGTATCTAATCAAGAAGCTCCAATAAGATCCTAAGATGCTCATTTTTTATCTTTGAGGATTGTTAAGCCTCCCCAAACCATTCAAGCTCCCATATGGTGGTCTTAGCACATGTGTTCATGGTGCTTGAGCTTGAGGGGCTATGTTTAGGGAGTCTTAAGAATGTTGTATCTCTACCTCAACCAATGTCAAGGGCCTTAGGATCATGTTTCGACCCTACCACAACTATGGTCAAGGCCTTGAGACCCATCCACTAAGCATGAAAGTTGTTAATGGCACTCATATTGAATTCTTAGGGAAAAGACACCCTAGTGAGGGCTCATGTCATTGTGTCTAAGGTTTGTTCGTGACCTTTTAGCTCAAGAAGGTTCAATTAAAGATTAATTCCCTTATGTACACCCTCAACCATGTGGCATGGTACATACCCATTTTTCAGAGCACAAAACCTACCCATGATACTTGTATCCCACTCAAAGGTTGTCAAAGAACCCCTACAAAGGAATCATGTGTTGGTATAAGGATTTATTCAAGGCTCTTGAGTCCAAGAAGATTCAACAATATCCTTGAGGCACTTTCTTTTCTTCCTCGACCATGTTCAAATCCCTGCAACCCATCCTTGGTGTGCAAAAGTTCTTAATAGAATCCATATCCAACCTTGATGCCAAAGACCCCCAAGAGAAGGTTGTGTTTTGGTTTGTAGATGTTGTTCATGCCACATTGAGACTGAGAAGTCACGTTTAGGGAACAAGGCCCATTATTCCTCTTTTATGAATTTGGATAGCCCTTTAGACACATTCATGGAGCACAAGTAACGTATTGGTGGCATGCATATCACACTTGGAGGTGATTGTTAGATAACAACGACTATATGTGTAGGTTTGAGGGCTCATTAACAAAACTTGATCTTGAGAATCTATGTTTAGGGATTTAGGATGATGCTCCCTTCCCCTAGCCAATGTCATGGGCTTGAGGATAATGCTCCCCTCCTCCAACCATGCCAAGGGCTTGAGGATGTTATTTCCCTACCATGACTATGGTTAAGGCCTTGATACCCATCCACGATGCATGAAATTTTTTAATGAAACCCATACCCAAATCATAAAGAAAAGTGTCATGTCCCCACCTAACTGACCAAAAAAAGTGTGGACCATGCTAAACACCTAGGGGGACTAAGTGGAATTAATTAAATTTCCTAGGGAAATTTTGCTAAATAAACATTATTGAGGCATGCCTTTAAGTTTTATTAATCGTTATTATTTATTATGCAATTTAATGATGTGGAAATGAGCTTTCCATGTCAGGGGGGCGCATTGGGCAAGTCAACTTGCCAAGGTGAAAGAATTGTAAACTCTATGACAAAAGCAGTCAAGGAGGAAAAGGGAAAGTGCTTAAAAGCCAGAGAAAAGTAGTTAGAGACAAAAGAAGGAATGTTTTTTCAAAGGTGGGCGCAGTTTCCTTTCGGAGACTCAGACTCAAAAGCAGGGAAAAGCATAAAGCTATCAGGGATAAAAGAAACAAACAACTATTTGACTAAGGATGGCGCAGTTGCTAAGTCACGTGGATGACTTAGACATGGAAACATCTCTATATGGTCCTACATTCCAATTTGCTCAAGGAGGGCACATATGTGGCTAGGGTTAGGGCTTCTAGGTGGTTGACTTGCTCTCACATGTCACCAATTGCCTCTACTTTCTAAATAGGTCACCCAGAGATCTATTAAAGAACAATTTGAGCTCATTCACATAGTTTGGTTAATGTATGTTTTGTAATTGATTGAATCTTAAGCTTCTTTTCTGAGTGGTGAGCCTCGGTATCTTGGGTGATGTGCCCCAAGTCCATTGTTCCCCTTCTCCCCTCTTCTCCCCTTCTCTTTGCAGGTATGGAGTGCATGATGTTCAGCCATTGAGAACATATCAGTCATCTTTTGCAGCCTGCATCTCAGTCAAGTCAAGCTCCAGTGAATCCCAAGCTTCACCTATGCTCTTAGTCTTTCTCATGTCTAATTTTGGGCCTCCTACCCATCATTTTGAGTCCTATGATGTAATGGTTAGTCAATATATTTATTTCTGATGTGTATTAGTTGATAAACACTTTCATTTATCTCTTTAATTCTATAATAATTTTGTCCATTAAGCTTTCATACTCATTTTTCCATGTATAAGCTTAACTAGTCATTGAAATGGGGGAATTTGATCAATCTAGTGTAATAATGAGTAAGAAAGGGATGTGGGCATGAGCTTGGAAGGTGTTATATGTTCATTGAATCTGTATTAATCTTTGTAAGATTTTATTTTCTATGCTGAAGTGGTTATTCTATGAAATTCATGCTTAATTATGCACCCTAGCTAGATCACTAGTTATAATTAACTAGTTTTACAGTTTCTGCAATTAAAAGAGTTCCACCCACTCAAATTCGATTATGCAAGTTTATATGTGTCACTGAAAGACCCATATACCCACACATACTTTCATATTTCAAATTATTCGAGGTCGTACAATTTTTTGGGAGAATCCATTGCGCAGGACTTCCCTAGTCCAAAATTGCCTAAAAACCCCAATTCACTCCTAAACTCTTCAAAATTCCCTAGAACTGTCCCAAAATATCCTGAACCTTATTTGATGATACATAAATGCCAGAAAAAATATTTTTTCCTTTCCCCAAGCCCCTGATCGAAAGGATTGAATAAATTTCCCTAGTTTCATAGTTGGGTGACCCAAAAGCGGGCGATTAAGCTTTCGCATAGAGGACTCTGAAAAATGAATGGTCCCTGATATAAATGTGTTAGGGGAAATGAATTCACTTTTTTGAAACTTACCTTTTGGTTTCTTTCCCCTTCCTACTCCCATGCATACAAATTTCTCTGTAAAACACCTTTATTTGCCTAGTCTCAAATTTCATTGAGTGTTTGTAAGTAATATCAGAATTTGTTATTAATTTGAAAGAAAAATTAGTGATATGATATGAATATCAGAATTTGGATCATTATAGTGGTATCATATCTCTTTCCTTGGATCATCCCATGGAAAGAAATCTGTCAGTGAGGAAATTTGCAGCCAAGTAGAATTTAAGTGGTAAGTTATGTATATTTTATTATTTTATTTGGGATCATGAATTTAGGAAGTTGATTTAAAAGTGTAAGTTATGTAGATTTTATTTTTTAAAACATTGGTTTTTTTAAACATTGAGAAAATTTAAAATGATAAACATATGATGTTGACATTGATATTAATATGAAGTCGGTTTTTCCAATTGGTTTTGGAGTTCTGTGGAAGAATGCTTTTGGAATTGGCGTAACAATAAGATTATTGAAGAGTTTAGAGTTATCCCTGCAATGGTAATATGGATAGTGTGGAGGGCTAGGAACAGAAGCCTTTTTGAAGACAAGGATATGTTGGCGTTTGTGTGTGCCATTTATTGTAAGAAATTTTGGATTTCTTTCCTCAAGCAGTCAAAAAAGAGAAAGTAAGGTCTATTCCTCCACTGTAGCTTAATGATTTTCCTGTAGCTTTATTCAATGGAGCTTCTCAAGGACTAAGAGTTTCATGTGGAGCTGGAGGCATCACAATCCTATATGATGCCAATTCTATAGAGTTTAAAGTTGGACTAGGAAGTGGGACTAAAATTTTTTCTGAGCTTTCAGGTTTATGGCTTTTACTAAGGATAACAAAGAGCAAAGGTCTTGTTAGGTTGAAAGTGCTTGGAGATTCCTTGATTATTATCAATTCGATGAATAATAAATCTTCATGTTGTATCTTTCCTCTTATAGCATTTCTGGAGGAAATCAGATGAATTGGTGATGAATGTGAAGACATAAGCTATCACCATATATAGAGAGAGATCAAAGTATGACAGTAGATAATCTATCTAAAGAAGGAGTGAAGCAGAAGAAAGGTGAATGGACAATCACTATAAATAGGATAGAGGCTAATACTAGTCTGTTTTGATTATGGTAGGCTGGTTCTTCCCGGACTAACAGAAAATAATTGAATTTCTTATTTAAATTATCAGTTGAAAGAATCTTATGAACTTAGGTAAGATTGAACGTTGAAAGAAGGAATTGACCTGCTTTGGTCATGGAAGAAAGACTTTGAGGAAGAAAGTTGATATATGAAAGCTAGTTGCAATGATTTGATGTATGTATTTTGTCTTTAAATAGACAGTTTTGAGACTTGAAAGAAGGATTTGATTTTATCTGGTCATGGTAGAAAGATTATGATAAAGAAAGCTTATCTATGAAAAGCATTTAGAAAGTGTTGGTGTAAGTTTTTTCTTAAGAAGATAACTCATTGTACCTGAGAATGCAATCAGCATATGAAGATTGTAATATGTTTTTTATATGAATATATTATAATTATTTTTTCTCGAAAAAAAACATTAATATAAAACATCTTCATGTGAATGAAAATGATATAAATAATTTAGTTTTAGAATTATACTTGTGGATCATTTTTTTATTAGTAATTGTTATCTATATAATAGTAATTTTATGTTATTACACATAACAATGATTTTTATGTCCAAATTTATATACATTAAAATATTTTGAATTCCTTATAAATCTATAAAATATCTTCCTTTATTTATTTATTTTTAAGTAGTTAAAGTTGTTAATTTTTTTTTAAACTTTAACTTAATTTAATTAATAAAACAATTACATAACAAATAAGAAATGAGCAATGTGTTTCCTTTCCTCACATTCTATTACAAAATAAAGGAATATTCATGAAAAGGGAGAAAATGTGAGCCAACTATGCAAAAGTAAAAGTTTGAGCCACATAAAAGCATCTTAGAGAACCTGAGTAAGAAAAGGGTAAACGAGATCCAATTATGACTTATCTTAAACTTTTAGTGCATGAATGAGGATTAGCATTTAATCCTCATTCTCCTTTCATAAGTATAGTGATATGATACTTTGCTTTTCTGGGTGGACTATTGACTTGATATTTGTACTTTGTTAATTTAATTGTTTCAATCTTTATGGTGAACTTGAACTTAATGTGTAACAAGAGATTGGCATTTTACATATGATATTAACATTGTATATCAAATAATATATGCATCATGTGACTTGGTTAAAATGTTTGTTAGTCAATATCAAATAATATATTAACATTGTATATCAAATAGCATATGCATCATGTGACTTGGTTAATATGTTTGTCGTCAATATCAATGTTTGAGTACGTCACATGAGATTTTTAAAAAGAAGGCGAGGAGTTTTAGGTAATTGATGAAACATTGATTCATGGATTTATGGGAAGCCATGTGAATGGAAACATTGAAAAGTAGTACATGGATTTATGGGAAGCCATGTGAATGGAAACATTGAAAATTAAGGCATGTGCCTTTATAATATTCTTTTACTACTGAAGTCAAGGAGTTTTGTATGTTTCATTATGACAAGTCATGGGGTGATGTTTTATGGGAGTAAACTTTCTACTCGACCATTTGCATCGATTGGACGTCAACAATGGGTGATGTGAAAGCTCACGCGAGCCAGGCCGTCCGATCAATGCAAATGGTCGGGTAGAAAGTTTACTCCATGTTTTATGTATTAAGGTTATATGATAATGGAGAGACATTCTTGCTTGATTATGCATTAAATTGAAGTGTGTAGATAACTCTATGCCATGTTCTCACGTTATAAGACAAGATTCTTACATGTCTTCCTTTATTTATATACAACAAGATCATCTCCATTTTAATTATTATTATTTGTAATTTTAACGTGTCAACATATTCACAAATTTGTCTTAATAATTAATAAAATTAATTAGCGAAATGTAAAATAATATTGTGGTGTAATATAAGGTGTGTATAGCGAAAAGGTCAAAATTCCATGTCTACAAGGCTTTTATAAAATAATCTCGTGGCGTAATATAAAGTGTGTAAGTAATGGCAAGAGAAGTTATGTTATCACATTATAATAAATCATTGTGTTTAAAAAGGTTGATTCAATGATCAAAATTGAATTGTTTAAAAAGGTTGATTCAATGATCAAAATTGAATTATATAAGTAAGTGTGTTTAAAAGGATTGGATTTAATATAATTTACTTAATTTGGATTTTATCTATTTTAAAATATATTTTATATGTTTGTGTTAAGATATTTATTTAGTATCAAAATGATGATTTTTTTCTAAATCTAAATGTGTAGATAATAGGTTTTTGTCCGTCACTGATTTTAGATATTTTTTAATATTTTTTTTTTTAATTTATAAAAATTTATTTTTTTCTAAATGGGAAAGACAGTTTACACTAGAATTAAAGACCTGTGTATTTTAGAATATGATATGTATAAATAAAAATCAATAAAAAGAGAAAGCAACATAGTTTTTCTTTAAAAAACATATATTTAAAATCATGGTTGGCCTCAACAAAAGCATGTATGCATAAACAATAGGTACACATTCCTATTCCATATTCTTATTCGTATTTAATCAAGAAGCTCCAATAAGATCCTAAGATGCTCATTTTGTATCTTTGAGGATTGTTAAGCCTCCACAAACCATTCAAGCTCCCATATGGTGGTCTTAGCACATGTGTTCATGGTGCTTGAGCTTGAGGGGCTATGTTTAGGGAGTCTTAAGAATGTTGTATCTCTACCTCAACCAATGTCAAGGGCCTTAGGATCATGTTTCGACCCTACCACAACTATGGTCAAGGCCTTGAGACCCATCCACTATGCATGAATGTTGTTAATGGCACTCATATTGAATTCTTAGGGAAAAGACACCCTAGTGAGGGCTCATGTCGTTGTGTCTAAGGTTTGTTCGTGACCTTTTAGCTCAAGAAGGTTCAATTAAAGATTAATGCCCTTATGTACACCCTTAACCATGTGGCATGGTACATACCCATTTTTTAGAGCACAAAACCTACCCATGATACTTGTATCCCACTCAAAGGTTGTCAAAGAACCCCTACAAAGGAATCATGTGTTGGTATAAGGATTTATTCAAGGCTCTTGAGTCTAAGAAGATTCAACAATATCCTTGAGGCACTTTCTTTTCTTCCTCGACCATGTTCAAATCCCTGCAACCCATCCTTGGTGTTCTTAATAGAATCCATATCCAACCTTGATGCCAAAGACCCCCAAGAGAAGGTTGTGTTTTGGTTTGTACATGTTGTTCATGCCACATTGAGACTAAGAAGTCGCGTTTAGGGAACAAGGTCCATTATTCCTCTTTTATGAAATTGGATAGCCCTCTAGACACATTCATGGAGCACAAGTAACCTATTGGTGGCATGCATATCACACTTGGAGGTGATTGTTAGATAACAATGGCTATATGTGTAGGTTTGAGGGCTCATTAACAAAACTTGATCTTGAGAATCTATGTTTAGGGATTTAGGATGATGGTACTTTCCCCTAGCCAATGTCAAGGGCTTGAGGATAATGCTCCCCTCCTCCAACCATGCTAAGGGCTTGAGGATGTTGTTTCCCTACCATGACTATGGTTAAGGCCTTGATACCCATCCACGATGCATGAAATTTTTTAATGAAACCCATACCCAAATCATAAAGAAAAGTGTCATGTCCCCACCTAACTGACCAAAAAAAGTGTGGACCATGCTAAACACCTAGGGGGACTAAGTGGAATTAATTAAATTTCCTAGGGAAATTTTACTAAATAAACATTATTGAGGCATGTCTTAAAGTTTTATTAATCGTTATTATTTATTATACAATTTAATGATGTGGAAATGAGCTTGCCATGTCAGGGGGCGCATTGGGCAAGTCAACTTGCCAAGGTGAAAGAATTGGAAACTCTATGACAAAAGCAGTTAGGGAGGAAAAGGGAAAGTGCCTAAAAGCCACAGAAAAGTAGTTAGAGACAAAAGAAGGAATGTTTTGTCAAAGGTGGGCGCAGTTTCCTTTCAGAGACTCAAACTCAAAAGCAGGGAAAAGCATAAAGCAATCAGGGATAAAAGAAACAACTATTTGACTAAAGAGGGCGCAGTTGCTAAGTCACGTGGATGACTTGGACATGGAAACATCTCTACATGGTCCTACATTCCAATTTTCTCAAGGAGGGCACATATGTGGCTAGGGTTAGGGCTTCTAGGTGGTTGACTTGCTCTCACATGTCACCAATTGCATCTACTTTCTAAACAGGTCACCCGGAGATCTATTAAAGAACAATTTGAGCTCATTCACATAGTTTGGTTAATGTATGTTTTGTAATTGATTGAATCTTAAGCTTCTTTTCTGAGTGGTGAGCCTCGGTATCTTGGGTGATGTGCCCCAAGTCCATTGTTCCCCTTCTCCCCTCTTCTCCCCTTCTCTTTGCAGGTATGGAGTGCATGATGTTCATCCATTGAGAAAATATCAGTCTTTTTTTGCAGCCTGCATCTCAATCAAGTTGAGCTCCAGTGAATCCCAAGCTTCACCTATGCTCTCAGTCTTTCTCATGTCTAATTTTGGGCCTCCTACCCATCATTTTGAGTCCTATGATGTAATGGTTAGTAAATATATTTATTTCTTATGTGTATTAGTTGATAAAAAATTTCATTTATCTCTTTCATTCTGTAATAATTATGTCCATTAAGCTTTCATACTCAGTTTTCCATGTATAAGCTTAACTAGTCATTGAAATGGGGGAATTTGATCAATTTAGTGTAATAATGAGTAAGCAAGGGATGTGGGCATGATTTTGGAAGTTTTTATATGTTCATTGAAGCTATATTAATCTTTGTAAGATTTTATTTTATATACTGAAGTCTTTCTATTGTGAAATTCATGCTTAATTATGCACCCTAGCTAGATCACTAGTTATAATTAACTAGTTTTACAGTTTCTGCAATTAAAAGAGTTCCACCCACTCAAATTAGATTCTGCAAGTTTCTATGTGTCACTGAAAGACCCATATACCCACACATACATTCATATTTCAAATTTTTTGAGTTCGTACAATGTTTTGGGAGAATCCATTGCGTAGGACTTCTCTAGTCCAAAATTGCCTAAAAACCCCAATTCACTCCTAAATTCTTCAAAATTCCCTAGAAATGTCCCAAAATATCCTAAAACTTATTTTATGATACATAAATGCCAAAAAAAATGTTTTTTCCTTTCCCCAAGCCCCTGATCGAAAGGACTGAATAAATTTCCCTAGTTTCATGGTTGGGTGAACCAGAAGCGGGCGATTAAGTTTTCGCATAGAGGACTATAAAAACTGAATGGTCCCCGATATAAATGTGTTAGGGGAAATGAATTCAATGTTCTAAAACTTACCTTTGGTTTCTTTCCCCTTCCTACTCCCATGCATACAAATTTCTCTGTAAAACACCTTTATTTGCCTAGTCTCAAATTTCATCGAGTGTTTGTAAGTAATATCAGAATTTGTTATTAATTTGAAAGAAACATTAGTGATATGATATGAATATCAGAATTTGGATCATTATAGTGGTATCATATCTCTTTCCTTGGATCATCCCATGGAAAGAAATCTGTCAGTGAGGAAATTTGCAGCCATGTCATACTATGAGGATGACTATGATGAGCTGTATGAAGAGTACTACATACAATATGAAGAAGAAGAAATCCTCTATGTTGATGGAGGCCTACCAAAACATGAATATGATGAAGACTATTGGCCATCAGATGGACAAGATATCATATCTGATTCTCCAATGGTTAAGAAAGACTTGACAGAGATGATTGAAGCATGTGAGAACATGCCTCACTGCTATGAGGACTATCTAGCTTTGGGTAGGAATATTTGTGCAAACCTTTATTTTGGAGATTATATTTATATCAAGTATGGATTATGGCCCAAGCATGATTCTGAGCATTCTTTCAAGAGCAACAAGCCATCCAGAGAGGAACAAAGTTGTTCCACCTCTCTGAGAAAAGAAGAAGAAGAAGGAACCAAAGGCGAAGATTCCTCAAAGCCGTCAGCATGTTCAACATTTAAGATTTTGTTTGGTTTTTCTTCAAACAAATCTTCTAAATATTTTGACATGAGTACCACTAAATATGAAAAATTCTCAAGTTGATTGAAGACATGGAGAAGTTTTAGAAGGCCATGACAAGCACCAAAGGTAATTTTCTGCAGCTGCTTTCTGATAGAGACAATCTACTTGAGATTGTGGGGCTATTGTATGGAGCATCCTTGAAGGATGAAGAAGAGATATGCAAGATCACACAAGAATGATTGACCACCCAATATTCCTTGAAGAGCACTCAATGTGAACTCCAAGAGTTGGAGATGGAGATAGAAAAACTTCATGAGAAGTTGAAAATATCTCACCTACCCTCCTACACACCATTCAACCATGTTCACAAGGTTGATTACATTCTTGAACATATGGAGGAATCTCATGAGATGGTGGATCATGAGATGCACTTGGTTTTGCATGTGCTTGAGAATTGTCACAGACAAACCTAATCAGAACCAAGCACTTGACCTTTTCTAGAGAAAACTGGAGTTTTTTTCTAGAGAGAATCTCTTATCTATGGAAGGGACAGATGAGCTCACCTCAGTTGGATCAGAAATTGAGGAAGAAGATGCATCCATAAGTTGGGTGGATAATTTTTGCAGAGATCTGATTCACAGCTCTACCCACACTTATATTTCAACCTCATTAAATGAGAATGGAAATTGGGAGAAGGAATTTTCATTGTTGATGCAACAGGAAGAGCTGGAGGGTTTCCTAGGTGTTCATGATGACTTGCTGAATCCACCATCACCCTCCTAGCAGCCACATAGGCACATATTGTTGTCACTTGATTCCATTCAACCACATATGGATTGGGTGGAAGATTACATGTCACACATGGATTTTTCTTGCAGAAAAGTTTTTGCTCATGAGCAGTGGAAGGCAGTTGAGCAAGCAAACTGCCAAGAGGAGTTAATTAGAAAAATATCTTGCACAAGGTGTTTTCTGAGGAAGAAATACACACAGTTGGATGGATGATTGCATCCTTTGACCAGTGGCGGATATTTGAGCCATTGGGATTGTGCACATGGGAAAGCAATAAAATTCCCATATGGATATGATATTTGGAGGATTTGTTCATCTATGGAAGGAATGTGTAAATACTTGTTGGAGTTATGCACCTTGGAGGGTGTACCTTTTTCTTACATCATAGAATTTTCAACAGACACATCCTACATATTTTGTGAGCAACATGGGCATCAATGGATTTTGGAGGATTCCCATAATTGTCTTGGTATAGGGGGCTCACACCTATGCCATTGCAGCAACATAATTGTGAGTTCAGTGCTAATGTGCATCAAGCACATAAAGAACGTTATGTTGGGTGGGGAAGTCTCACAGATTTCCGATTTGGAATTGAGACTCTCCAATTTCAATGCAGTGGTATGATTTCCACATCATGAATTTCATTTCCTGTGATGATAAATTTTTATGGTGGATACAAATGTTTGGATACTTACAGTTGAGGAAATGGGATCCATGCATAATTTTGTCTGATAATTGTGTTGGAAGGAATTCTCACTGAAGGGGGTGCAATGCAAGAAATGGGACCCTGGCATTGATTTTTTTTGGAGAAACTTTACATGATGGCTTGATGGAGCAAGTCAACTTTGTTTTAGCACATGAGTTCACGCTCTAGTTCTCCTACATAGTGGACAAATTTACAGCATTCTAGAGTTCTGTTGCTTGAGGACAAGCAGATTTGGGAGGGAGGACTGTCATGTCCCCACCTAATTGACCAACAAAACTGTGGACCATGCTAAAAACCTAGGGGGGCTAAGTGGAATTAATTAAATTGCCTAGGGATATTTTGCTAAATAAACATTATTGAGGCAGTAAAAAAAGAGAAAGTAAGGTCTATTCCTCCATTATAGCTTAATGATTTTCCTGTAGCTTTATTCAATGGAGCTTCTCAAGGACTAAGAGTTTCATGTGGAGTTGGAGGCATCATAATCCTATATGAGACCAATTCTATAGAATTTAAAGCTGGACTAGGAAGTGGGACTAACAATTTTGCTGAGCTTTCAGGTCTATGGCTTTTACTAAGGATAACAAAGAGCAAAGGTCTTGTTAGGTTGAAAGTGATTGGATATTCCTTGATTATTATCAATTCGATGAATAAGAAATCTTCATGTCATATCTTGCCTCTTCTAGCATTTCTGGAGGAAATAAGACGAATTAGTGATGAATGTGAAGACATAAGCTATCGCCATATATAGAGAGAGATCAAAGTATGACCGCAGATAATCTATCTAAAGAAGGAGTGAAGCAGAAGAAAGGTGAATGGACAATCACTATAAATAGGATAGAGGCTAATACTAATCTATTTTGATTATGGCGGGCTGGTTCTTCTTGGACTAACAGAAAATAATGGAATTTGTTATTTAAATTATCAGTTTGAAAGAATCTGATGAACCTAGGTAAGATTGAACCTTGAAAGAAGGAATTGACCTACTTTGGTAAAGGAAGAAAGACTTTGAGGAAGAAAGTTGATATATGAAAGCTAGTTGCAATGATTTGATGTATGTATTTTGTCTTTAAATAGACAGTTTTGAGACTTGAAAGAAGGATTTGATTTTATCTAGTCATGGTAGAAAGATTATGATAAAGAAAGCTTATCTATGAAAGGCATTTAGAAAGTGTTGGTGTAAGTTTTTTCTTGAGAAGAGAACTCATTGTACCTGAGAATGCAATCAGCATATGAAGATTGTAATATGCTTTTTATATGAATATATTATAATTATTTTTTCTTGAAAAAAAACATTAATATAAAACATCTTTATGTGAATGAAAATTATATGAATAATTTAGTTTTAGAATTATAGTTGTGGATCATTTTTTTTAATTAGTAATTATTATCTATATGATAGTAATTTTATGTTATTACACATAACAATGATTTTTATGTCAAAATTTATATGCATTAAAATATTTTGAATTTCTTATAAATCTATAAAATATCTTCTTTTATTTATTTATTTTTAAGTAGTTAAAATTGTTAATTTTTTTTAAAACTTTAATTTAATTTAATTAATAAAACAACTACATAACAAATAATCAATGTGTTTCCTTTCTTCACATTCTATTACAAAATAAAAAAATAAAAGAATATTCATGAAAAGGGAGAAAATGTGAGCCAACTATGCAAAAGTAAAAGTTTGAGCCACATAAAAGCATCCTAGAGAACCCGAGTAAGAAAAGGGTAAATGAGAGCCAATTATGACTTATCTTAAACTTTTAGTAGATGAATGAGGATTAGCATTTAATGATAAGGATCATTCTCCTTTCATAAGTATAGTGATATGATACTTTGCTTTTCTAGGTGGACTATTGACTTGATATTTGTACTTTGTTAATTTAATTGTTTCAATCTTTATGGTGAACTTGAACTTAATGTGTAACAAGAGATTGGCATTTTACATATGATATTAACATTGTATATCAAATAATATATGCATCATGTGACTTGGTTAAAATGTTTGTTAGTCAATATCAATGTTTGAGTGCATCACATGAGATTTTTGAAAAGAAGACGAGGAGTTTTAGGTAATCGATGAAAAGTGCCTAAGTAGTACATGGATTTATGGGAAGCCATGTGAATGGAAACATTGAAAATTAAGGCATGTGCCTTTATAATATTTTTTTTACTACTGAAGTCAAGGAGTTTTGTATGTTTCATTATGACAAGTCATGGGGTGATGTTTTATGGAGTAAACTTTTTACCCGACCATTTGCACCGATTGGACAACTAATAATGCGTGATGTGAAAGCTCACGCGAGCCAAGTCGTCCGATCGATGCAAATGGTCGGGTAGAAAGTTTACTCCATGTTTTATGTATTAAGGTTATATGATAATGGAGAGACATTCTTGCTTCATTATGCATTAAATTGAAGTGTGTAGATAACTCTATGCCATGTTCTCACGTTATAAGACAAGATTCTTTAATTATTATTTATATACAACAAGATCATCTCCATTTTAATTGTTATTATTTGTAATTTTAACGTGTCAACATATTCACAAATCTGTCTTAATAATTAATGAAATTAATTAGCGAAATGGTGACAATTCCATGTCTAGAAAGATGTAAAATAATATTGTGGTGTAATATAAGGTGTGTATAGCGAAAAGGTCAAAATTCCATGTCTACAAGGCTTTTTTAATATTAATTTATAAATTTTTTTTTTTTTCGAAATGGAAAAGACTATTTACACTAGAAATAAAAGACCTGTGTATTTTAGAATATGATATGTATAAATAAAAATCAATAAAAAGAGAAAGCAACATAGTTTTTCTTTAAAAAACATATATTTAAAATCATGGTTGGCCTTTACAAAAGCATGTATGCATAAACAATAGGCACACATTCCTATTCCATATTCTTATCCGTATTTAATCAAGAAGCTCCAATAAGATCCTAAGATTCTCATTTTTTTCTCTTTGAGGATTGTTAAGCCTCCGCAAATCATTCAAGCTCCCATATGGTGGTATTAGCACATGTGTTCATGGTGCTTGAGCTTGAGGTGCTATGTTTAGGGAGTCTTAAGAATGTTGTATCTCTACCTCAACCAATGTCAAGGGCCTTAGGATCATGTTTCGACCCTACCACAACTATGGTCAAGGACTTGAGACCCATCCGCTACGCATGAAAGTTGTTAATGGCATTCATATTCAATTCTTAGGGAAAAGACACCCTAGTGAGGGCTCATGTCATTGTGTCTAAGGTTTGTTCGTGACCTTTTAGCTTAAGAAGGTTCAATTAAAGATTAATGCCCTTATGTACACCCTTAACCATGTGGCATGGTACATACCCATTTTTCAGAGCACAAAACCTACCCATGATACTCGTATCCCACTCAAAGGTTGTCAAAGAACCCCTACAAAGGAATCATGTGTAGGTATAAGGATTTATTCAAGGCTCTTGAGTCCAAGAAGATTCAACAATATCCCAGAGGCACTTTCTTTTCTTCCTCGACCATGTTCAAAGCCCTGCAACCCATCCTTGGTGTGCAAAAGTTCTTAATGGAATACATATCCATCCTTGATGCCAAAGACCCCCAAGAGAAGGTTGTGTTTTGGTTGGTAGATGTTGTTCATGCCACATTGAGACTGAGAAATTGTGTTTAGGGAACAAGTTCCATTATTACTCTTTTATGAAATTGGATATCCTTCTAGACACATTCATGGAGCACAAGTAACCTATTGGTGGCATGCATATCACACTTGGTGGTGATTGTTAGATAACAACGGCCATATGTGTAGGTTTGAGGGCTCATTAACAAAACTTGATCTTGAGAATATATGTTTAGGGATTTAGGATAATGCTCCCTTCCCCTAGCCAATGTCAAGGGCTTGAGGATAATGTTCCCCTCCTCCAACCATGCCAAGGGCTTGAGGATGTTGTTTCCCTACCATGACTATGGTTAAGGCCTTAATACCCATCCACGATGCATGAAATTTTTTAATGAAACCCATACCCAACTCATAAAGAAAAGTGTCATGTCCCCACCTAACTGACCAAAAAAAGTGTGGACCATGCTAAACACGTAGGGGGACTAAGTGGAACTAATTAAATTTCCTAGGGAAAGTTTGCTAAATTAAAAATTATTGAGGCATGTCTTTAATTTTTATTAATCATTATTATTTATTATGCAATTTAATGATGTGGAAATGAGCTTTCCATGTCAGGGGGGTGCATTAGGAAAGTCAACTTGCCATGTTAAAGAATTGGAAACTCTATGACAAAAGTAGTCAGGGAGGAAAAGGGAAAGTGCCTAAAAGCCAGAGAAAAGTAGCTAGAGACAAAAGCAGGAACATTTTGTCAAAGGTGGGTGCAGCTTCCTTTCGGAGACTCAAACTCAAAAGTAGGGAAAATCATAAAGTTGTCAGGGATAAAAGAAAAAACTATTTGACTAAGGAGGGCACAGTTGCTAAGTCACATGGATGACTTGGACAGGGAAACATCTCCACATGGTCCTACATTCCAATTTGCTCAAGGAGGGCACATATGTGGCTATGGTTAGGTCTTCTAGGTGGTTGACTTGCTCTCACATGTCACCAATTGCCTCTACTTTCTAAACAGGTCACCCATAGATCTATTAAAGAACAATTTGAGCTCATTCACATAGTTTGGTTAATGCATGTTTTGTAATTGATTGAAGCTTAAGCTTCATTTCTGAGTGGTGAGCCTCGGTATCTTGGGTGATGTGCCCCAAGTCCATTGTTCCCCTTCTCCCCTCTTCTCCCTTTTTCTTTGTAGGTATGGAGTGCATGATGTTTAGCCAATGAGAACATATCAGTCATCTTTTGCAGCCTCCATCTCAGTCAAGTCGAGCTCCAGTGAATCCCAAGCTTCACCTATGCTCTCAGTCTTTCTCATGTCTAATTTTGGGCCTCCTACCCATCATTTTGAGTCCTCTAGTGTAATGGTCAGTCAATATATTTATTTCTAATGTTCATCAGTTGATAAAAACTTTCATTTATCTCTTTCATGTTGTAATAATTCTGTCCATTAAGCTTTCATACTCAGTTTTCCATGTATAAGCTTAATTAGTCATTGAAATGGGGGAATTTGGTCAGTCTAGTGTAATAATGAGTAAGCAAGGGATGCGGGCATGAGTTTGGAAGGTGTTATATGTTCATTGAAGCTGTATTAATCTTTGTAAGATTTTATTCTCTGTATTGAAGTCGTTCTGCTATGAAATCCATACTTAATTATGCACCCTAGCTAGATCACTAGTTATAATTAACTAGTTTTACAGTTTTGGCAATTAAAAGAGTTCCACCCACTCAAATTCGATTCTGCAAGTTTCTATGTGTCATTGAAAGACCCATATACCCACACATACTTTCATATTTCAAAATTTTTGAGGTCGTACAATGTTTTGGGAGCATCCATTGCGTACTTCCCTAGTCCAAAATTACCTAAAAACTCCAATTCACTCCGAAACTCATCAAAATTCCCCAGAACTGTCCCAAAATAGCATGAACCTTATTTAATGATACATAAATGTCAGAATTTTTTTTCTTCCTTTCCCCAAGCCCCTGATCGAAAGGATCGAATAAATTTCCCTAGTTTCACGGTTGGGTGACCTAGAAGCGGGGGATTAAGTTTTCACATAGCGGACTCTGAAAACTGAATGGTCCCCAATCTAAATGTGTCAGGGGAAATGAATTCACTATTCTGGAACTTACCTTTGGTTTCTTTCCTTTGCATACTCCCATGCATACAAATTTCTCTGTAAAACACCTTTATTTGCCTAGTCTCAAATTTCATCGAGTGTTTGTAAGTAATATTAGAATTTGTTATTAATTTGAAAGAAACATTAGTGATATGATATGAATATCAGAATTTGGATCATTACAATGGTATCATAGCTCTTTCCTTGGATCATCCCATGGAAAGAAATCTCTTCGTGAGGAAATTTACAGCCATGTCATACTATGAGGATGACTATGATGAGTTGTATGAAGAGTACTGCATACAATATGAAGAAGAAGAAATCCTCTATGTTGATGGAGGCCTACCAAAACATGAATATGATGAATATTATTAGCCATTAGATGGACAAGATATCATATATGATTCTCCAATGGTTAAGAAAGACTTGACAGAGATGATTGAAGCATGTGAGAACATGCCTCACTGCTACGAGGACTATCTAGCTTTGGGTAGGAATATTTGTGCAAACCTTTCTTTTGGAGATTATATTTATATCAAGTATGGATTTTGGACCAAGGGATTCTGAGCATTCTTTCAAGAGCAGCAATCCATCCATAGAGAAACCAACTTGTTCCACCTCTCTGAGAAAAGAAGAAGAAGGAACCAAAGGTGAAGATTCCTCAAAGACATCTACATGTTCAACATTTAAGATTTTGTTTGGTTTTTCTTCAAACAAATATTCTAAATATTGTGAAATGAGTACCACTAAATATGAAAAATTCTCAAGTTGATTGGAGGATAATAGAAATGAGGTAGAGGCAGATATCCATGAAGTGGAGTGCAAGTCACTGCAAGGTGACTACATGGGAAAAGAAAAGGAAGGTGAATGCACTTCCAAAATCTTTGGGGGTGATCTGCGGATCACTGCTAAGGATGTTGGCTCACGTATGGGTGAAGAGACATATTTTGGATCAGATATAAAATAATATTACAAATCAAAGTTACAATCACCTCTGGAGCCACCTAAGGAAGAAGAAAACAAGGCCACACCGCTTGGGTGTGAAGCAGACAATTTGGTGAAGGAGAAGGCCACCATAGCATCACTTTGGGAAGATGGTAATGTGAAGAACATGGATGATAAGGGTTCTGATTTTTGCAGCAACTATGGTTACTTACAACCATATGACACATGGGAGAAGGCAAATACCTCACTTGCATATGAGGATTTCAGAATGAAAGACAATAATGAGGGAAAAGAATTGTCTCCTAGTTTCTATGTTGGTGAACACCAATTTAGTGCAAAGGAAGGTGATGTTGTTCATGATGATAAGGTATCTTTTGGATTGGATTCAAAATAACAACAAATATTAGATTTGAAATCATCATTTGAACTTCCTCATGAAGTGAAATAAAATCCCTCACCGGTTGGGTGTGAACTAGGAAATCTGAAGGAAAAAAAAATTGATTCAAAGGGATGCACACAGTTCAGATTTATGTGCTCTCTTGTAGCATGATGAGGTCGTAGCCACATCGAATGAGAGGCTTGACATTATTAATATCCCAAATCCCACTTTCATCATTAAGGAGAACTATGAACCATTCGTTAAAAGAAGTGCAAGCTACTACAAGGTATTTGCAGTGAAGGAGGGGGTGACGTTTCCCAAGAGCATAAAGAGAAATATGTTTCTGCCATGGAAGACATAACTGAAATCCTTACTGATGAGGATTGGGCAAGAAAAGATCAGGGTGTTCATTCACTTGAAATTACCACCTGTGTTGCAGAAGAACAATCTAGAGGGATAATAAACACTCTGGACATGATTGAAAGAGTAACTATTGATGGGTGCTCAGATTTCACTAAGACATCTAGTGAGGGATGTCCATATATCTATGTTGGTGAAATAGATGTTTCACTAGAAGAAAAGGTTCCAAGATCAACTTCCACATTGCCACTAGAGTTTCATGAAGCTGATCCCAAAGAGAGAGAAGAAGAAGAGGTTCATCTGCAAGAATCTCATTTTCTTGCAGGTTCACTGAAGATGAGTGAGTGAAAAATCAAAGAGGTTATACACACCCTCCATGGAACCTATGCATTGATGCCAAATCTATGTTGGAATTTGGAGGAGAAATATTCCATTGAATACATGGAGAAGTTTTAGAAGGCCATGACAAGCACCAAAGGTAATTTTCTGCAGTTGCTTTCTGACAGAGACAATCTACTTGAGCTTGTGGAGCTATTGTATGGAGCATCCTTGAAGGATGAAGAAGAGATATGCAAGCTCACACAAGAATGATTGGCCACCCAATATTCCTTGAAGAGCACTCAATGTGAACCCCAAGAGCCGGAGATGGAGATAGAGCAACTTCATGAGAAGTTGCAAATATCTCACCTACCCTCCTACACACCATTCAACCATCTTCACAAGGTTGATTGCATTCTTAAACATATGGAGGAATCTCATGAGATGGTGGATCATGAGATGCACTTGGTTTTGCATGTGCTTGATAATTGTCACAAACAAGCCTGATCAAAACCAAGCACTTGACCTTTTCCAGAGAAAACTGGAGTTTTTTTCTAGAGAGAATCTCTTATCCATGGAAGAGACGGATGAGATCACCTCAGTTGGATCAAAGATTAAGGAAGAAGATGTATCCATAAGTTGGGTGGATAATTTTTGCAGAGATCTGATTCACAGCATTACCCACACTTCTATTTCAGCCTCATCAAATGAGAATGGAAATTGGGAGAAGGAATTTTCATTGTTGGTGCAACAGGAACAGTTGGAGGCTTTCCTAGGTGTTCATGATGACTTGCTAAATCCACCATCACCCTTCTAGAAGCCACATAGGCACATATTGTTGTCACTTGATGCCATTCAACCACATATGGATTGGGTGGAAGATTACATGTCACACATGGAGTTTTCTTGTAGAAACGTTTATGCTCATGAGCAGTGGAAGGAAGTTGAGCAAGCAAACTGCCAAGAGGAGTTGATTAGAAAAATATCTTGCACAAGGTGTTTTTTGTGGAGGAAATACACATAGTTGGATGGATGCTTGCATCCTTTGACCAGTGGTAGATATTTGAGACATTGTGATTGTGCACATGGGAAAGCAATAAAATTCCCATATGGATCTGATACTTGGAGGATTTGTTCATCTATGGAAGGAATGTGTAGATACTTGTTGGAGTTATGCACCTTAGAGGGTGTACCTTTTTCTTACATCATAGAATTTTCAGCAGACACATCTACATATTCTGTGAGCAACATGGGCATCAATGGATGTTGGAGGATGCCCATAATTGTCTTGGTACAGGGGGCTCACACCTATGTCATTGCAACAACATAATTGTGAGTTCAGTGCTAATGTGCATCAAGCACATAAATAACTTTATGTTGGGTGGGGAAGTCTCACAGATTTCCAATTTGGCATTGAGACTCTCCAATTTCAATGCAGTGGTATGATTTCCACATCATGAATTTCATTTCTTGTGATGATAAATTTTTATGGTGGATATAAATGTTTGGATACTTACAGTTGAGCAAATGGTATCCATGCATAATTTTGTCTGATAAGTTGTGTTGGAAGGAATTCTCACTGAAGGGGGTGCAATGCAAGAAATGGGACCCTGGCATTGCTTGTTTTTGGAGAAATTTTACATGATGGCTTGATGGAGCAAGTCAACCTTTTTTTAGCACATGAGTTCATGCTCTAGTTCTCCTACATAGTGGACAAATTTGCAGCACTCTAGAGTGCTTTTGCTTGAGGAAAAGCAGATTTGGGAGGGAGGACTATAATGTCCCCACCTAATTGACCAACAAAATTGTGGACCATGCTAAAAACCTAGGGGGACTAAGTGGAATTAATTAAATTGCCTAGGGATATTTTGCTAAATAAACATTATTGAGGCATGCATTTAATTTTTATTTATCATTATTATTTATTTTGCAATTTAATGATTTGGAAATGAGCTTTCCATGTCATGGAGGGCGCATTGGGCAAGTCAAATTTCCAAGGTGAAAGAATTGGAAACTCTATGACAAAAGTAGTTAGGGAGGAAAAGGGAAAGTTCCTAAAAACCACAGAAAAGAAGGCAACAACAAAAGCTGGAACGTTTTGGCAAAGGTGGGCACAGTTTGCTTTTGGAGACTTAGAAAACATGTCAAGACAAAAGCAAGAAAGTTTTGGGAAAGGAGGGCACATTTTCGTTTTGGAGACTCAGTCTCAAAAGCAGGGAAAATAATAAAGCTGTCAAGGATAAAAGCAACAACTATTTGACTAAGGAGGGCACAGTTGCTAATTCAGATGGATGACTTGGATAGGGAAACATCTCCACATGGTCCTACATTCCAATTTTCTCAAGGAGGGTGCATTTGTGGCTACGGTTAGGGATTCTAGGTGGTTGACTTGCTCTCACAGGTCACCAATTGCCTCTACTTGCTAAACAGGTCACCCAAAGATCTATTAAATAAAAATTCAAGCTCATTCACATAGTTTGGTTAATGTATGTTTTGTAATTGATTGAAGCTTAAGTTTCATTTCTGAGTGGTGAGCCTCAGTATCTTGGGTGATGTGCCCCAAGTCCATTGTTCCCCTTCTTCCCTCTTCTCCCCTTCTCTTTACAGGTATGGAGCGCATGATGTTCAGCCAATGAGAACATATTATTAATATTTTTTATCCTCCATCTCATTCAATTTGAGCTCCAATGAATCCCAAGATTCACCTACTCTCTTAGTCTTGCTCATGTCTAATTTTGGGCCTCTTGCCCATCATTTTGAGTCCTATGATGTAATGGTTAGTAAATATATTTATTTCTGATGTGTATCAGATTATAAAAACTATAATTTTTCTCTTTAATCCTGTAATAATTCTTTCCATTAATATTTCATACTTAGTTTTCCATGTATAAGCTTAACTAGTCATTGAAATGGGGGAATTTGATCAATCTAGTGTAATAATGAGTAATAAAGGGTTGTGTGCATGAGTTTGGAAGGTGTTATATGTTCATTGAAGATTTATTATTCTATTTCAGATTTAATTTTCTGTACTGAATTCATTATTCTATGAAATTCATGCTTAATTATGCACCCTAGCTAGATCACTAGTTATAATTAACTAGTTTTACAGTTTATGCAAATAAAAGAGTTCCACCCACTCAATTTAGATTATGAAAGTTTCTATGTGTCAATGAAAGACCCATATACCCACACATACTTCCATATTACAAATTTGTTGAGTCCGTACATTTTTTTGTAGCCTCCATTGCGCAAGAGTTCCCTAGTCCAAAATTGCCTAAAAACCCCAATTCACTCCTACACTTTTCAAACTTACCCAGAGCTGTCCCAAAATATATTGAACCTTATTTTATGATACATATATATCATACAACATCTATGTGCCTTTCCCCAAGATGCTGGTCGAAAGGACTGAATAAATTTCCCTATTTTCACGGTTGGTGACCCAAAAGAAGGGGATTAAGTTTTCGCATAGAAGACTCTGGAACCTGAATGGTCCCTGATATAAATGTATTATTGGGAATTAATTCACTTTTCTAAAACTTACCTTTGGTTTCTTTCCCCTTCCTACTCCCATGCATACAAATTTCTCAGTAAAACACCTTTATTTGCCAAGTCTGAAATTTCACTAAGTGTTGTAAGTAATATCAGAAATTTGTATTAATTTGACAGCAGCATTAGTGATCTGATCTTAATATCAGACTTCATATAATTAAAAAAATACCCCCTATCAAGGTCTTGTGTTGCTATGTCTAGGTTTTGTCCATGGCACTTGAACTTAAGAAATGATCAATTGGGGCTTAAAGCCCTTGTTAACCCCATTAACTATGTAGCATGAAACAAACCTATTTCTAGTGCACAAATCCACCCACTATTGAACTTATGCTTATACTAAGAGGAGAGAGGTGAATTAGTATAAGATAATTTTTAACTTTACATGAGTATTCGTCAATAATTCATTGACTATGAAATAGTAAACACATCTAAACATAAATCATAACATATTGAATTTAATGTGGAAACAATTTCAAGAGAAAATAAAAAAAAATTATCTTTATAAATGGATGTAGATACCAACCTATTGTTACAAAGTTTGTAGGAACAAACCTATTGGAGACACCAATCCCCTTTTCTAAACACCAACTCAAGAAGATCTATGGGCACCCACTTATTGGAGTTACCAATTTCCTCAAGTGAGCACCAACTTAGAAATATATTTAGGCACCAACCTATCGGAGGAACATGCATAATAATTATGGGATAATCACCTCAAATTTTCCCTTATAACCAATCCTCAAAATTGTCATAAGATTACTTAAAATATATGCCATAATCATCCCTAGATCAACCCTCAAAATTGTCATGTGATCACCTCAAAATATATGTCATAATCATACCTATATCATCCCTCAAAATTGTCATGTGATCACCTCAAAATATATTCCAAAATCATCCTTACATCAACCCTATATACTGTCACATAATCACCTTTAAATCTTCTCCAAGATTAGCTTTAAATCTAGTCCAAAATCTGGTTCAAATCTGCTATAATGTCACCTTCTAATCAACTCCATAATCATCCTTGATCACCTTCTACCTTGGCCTCATCCAAAGAAGAACCCTTAGAAAATATTTCAAGATTAGAAATACTTCCTCTTCCACAAGGTGCACCTCCTCCTCCTTATAGATCCCTATAAAACTTTCAAGAAAATATATTTTAAAGAACCTATAGAAAACCTTCAAGAGGGCATCTCTAAGCAATCCTTCATCTTCACAAGTTCTCCTCTATAAAATATTCTCTTCTTCTTAGAACCTCTAAAATATATAAATAAATAGATGATTGAATGAACAAATGAGGAATGCCTCCTTCTATGCATATTATTTCTAAGTCACATTTGTGGGTTGACCTAACATTGTTCAATATCTTGGTAGAGCTAACCTAACACTTTGGAAAGGCTATTTTAAAAGTGAATATCTCCACAATCCTATGGAGTTAGAGGAAGTTCCATACATCGTTGGAAATGTATCAAAATAATATTTTCAACCATATATCATATGTTCCCATTTGATCTAGGTCTTCAGAGAAAAAGGGCTTCCAAAGCCAATTTATCCAAACTGAGCATCAAAATTCCAAAAATTTCCATTTGTAGTTTCCTCATGTCTTTGAAATCAATGACACAATATCTTCAACAATCTTCTTCTTCATCTTGGAAATTTGTAGTCTCCATTTGTATTTGACATCAATGACAACAATATTTCCAACACACTTGTATCCCACTTGAAGGCCTACACATAACCCCTACAAAGGACTAATGTGCTGGTATGAGGACTCATTCAAGGCTCTTGAACATAAGAATATTCAACCATATCATAAGGAAATTGTTTTCCTTCCTCAACCATTTTCATATCCTTGTGACCCATCCTTGGGTGTGAAATATCCTAATGCCATCCATATCCAAACTTGATGTCGAAGACCCTCTATAGAGGTTTTGCATTGTGGTTTATAAGTGTTGTTCATGGAAATTGAACTTGAGAAGTAGGATACATGTCGTAATGTCTAAGTGTTTTCCTCCCCTAAACATGGCACTAGAACTTTAAAAGACTTTAATTTAGTGCTTAATCTCTGTGTTTCCCCCAATGACCATGCTTAGACCTTGAATACCATTTCTAGTGCAAAAAACTCCACATTCCCTCCCATTAACCCCTATCCCTCCTCTTCTCTCACCCATTGTATATATGCTAACACATCCCCCTTCTTTTATCTCTTCATCATCAACCCTCTTAACCCACATTTGATACCCTCCACCTTTTCCACCTCCATGACCCCTCCCACTTCCACTATTTCCTCATACTTAATGCATGTCCACTCCCCGTATTCTCCACCTCCACCCCTCCCACTCCCACTACTTCCTCATACTTAATGCATGTCCACTCCCCATATTCTTTGGAACCTACAAACCCCTTCACTTTATAATAAATATACACCGTCAAATATTCTCTGACCATACATTCCCCTAGGTTCTTGATACCTCTCTTCCCCTACCCCTCCCTACTCCCTGTTTAACTCATAGCCTCTCTACCTCTATCTAACTTTTGTTCTCATGACCTCTCTAGCCCCTAAACCTCCTTCAAGATCCACTTTGCGACCACTCTATGCCAACCCATCCTTACCTCTTGGTTTCCTCTAAATAACTCTCCACCCATATTACTCTACTCATCATTACTTTTTTTACCTAGCTATCATTTCCCCTTCACCTCCTATCCCTTATATCTTCAATCCATGCCTCCACTACCCACCTCGTACTCCACTCCCCCTCTTGGTCAATATTCCTCCTCACCCAAATTATTTATTCCCATACTCGTCTCCTCATTCTTGCTACCTATCCACCCCTACCCAACATCATCCCTCATCTAATGCTACTACTTCTCCACGCTACCCTTGTTGATGTATTTGTAACTTCAGAATGTATTCTTCTATGTATCTTATATATTGTAACCCGATGTTTATTCTGGGATGTTTCTATTATGTATTTGAGTCATATTGTCATGCCCCGATGTTCCGATCGGGAGGATTAATAATGTAAACAAGTTTTGTCAAGTCATTGTGGAAGTCCCCACAGTTTCGGGGCACTCGAGTGATTATACACTCATTAAGGTGTAGGCTCGAGTAAGTAATTGTTAAGTTGGGCCGACATGGTTGAGTGCACTTCAAGTGAATGGAATAATATAAATAGAGAGTGAGAGTCTCTCTATTTATCACTTGTACTACACATCACTCACTCACTCAAGTGTGGCGCATTAGTGAGGAAGGAAATACTGGGGCTAGACAGACGAAGAAGACTACTAATGTCGGGAGTGCATCTTACTGTTTTTGGGTCTTACATATTGTGGTGATTCTATCTTGAGGAAGTTGCAGGGTTTTCTCCATTTATGGTTTCCCCGATCAAAACATTGTGTCTCTTGTCTCTTGTGATGTGCTTGTGTTTTATTGCTGTGCTTGTTATTCTCTCAGTGAAAAGATCCTAAGATCATAATGCTATCTTATATGATGAAAAAGTAACATGGTATCAGAGCTAACCTGAGAAGAAGACATTGTGCAGCTGCAGAAGCTAGGGCTTCTTACTTTTTGGGTCTCTCTCCACAATATATCAGCAAAAGTATGCTAGGATGACTCTCCATTGAAGGGTGCATCTTTCTGTCGAAGCGGAATTCGATTTTGAGCATTTTCAGTTTTCGATATGGAAATTAGGGCTTTCCACAGAAGAGGAATTTTTGAGTGAGACCAGCATAGGATTTTTCTCCTCATCAAAATCGAAGTTTAGAGACCTGGATCAAGAAATTTGGTTGGGTGAAACTCCAGGAAAGTCAAACCCTAGTTTGACCCTGAGCTAGGAAAAACCCTAAATACTAAAACTGATAAGTTTTGGTACAGTCGCTATATTCCGAGGTTGACAAAGTATCAGAAGCTGAAAATTGTAGGGGGCGAATATAAAATCTTAATGAATACTGTATCCAAAACTTAGCCTCATATTCGCTATATTCCAGGAGATATGATCCCTCAAAGTTAGAGTTCCAGCCTCTTCCAGAATTCATCCTTAAATAGGACACCTGGGGAGATCTGCAATATCTTGGGCTACAGAGGTCCAAATGGAATTCCTGAAGATGTTCCAGAAAGGGCACGGGGTTTAAGTTCATTTTTCCAAATATCAGACTCAAAAGATGAACCGGTGACATGTGGCATGCCGTACAACTTCGCTATTTTGAACAGTCCTGTAACAGGTCACCTTGGGAAAAGGATAATAAATCCCAAATGGTGAAACTAATTCTGATGAAAACTGTGTTTTTGGATCAGGGACATGCGAGGTTACCTCAGTGAGACATTTCAGACACATAGGAGAATTAATTTTGGAGATATCACAAAAACAGTAACTGGCATTTCTGCAGAAGAAATTGGAAAATTAGGGCTTCCTGTTCTGGGAGCTTCCCTCCACTATTTTCAGAAAAGGAGTACATTTGACAGCTCCATTTGAAGAGATCTATTTTTCTATCCAATCATATTTGAAATATTCCAAGTTTTGAAAATTAGGGTTTCTGTGACAAACCCTAGCTCAGCCAGCTCTGAAACCAAGACAGACACCTCAAATCGGTAAGATCTAATCCTTTGCTATTTTCATTTGAGGTTCTCATTTCAAAGTGATCTATCACATCAGCTTGGTGAAGTCGAACAACTTGCAAGCATGGAAGCATATGATCTCTCTGAAGAAAATGGATTGGAAACCTGCATGAGCATAGAGGTTCCATTTCCAGAGGGAGATGAGGCTAGAAGCCTTACACAAGAAGAACTTGGTCAAGGCCAAGAAGATCATGATTGATTCAGTCACGAATCAACTTGTACCACAAGTGTCTTCCTTAAAGACACTAAAGATGTTTGATTCCTTGACCAAGCTATTGGAAGGGAAGAACATAGATCGGAATATGACCTTCAGAAACTGGTTGAAGAATGTGAAGATCCAGAATGCAAAGACCATGCAGTCATAAGAGTCTCTCAAATCTAGAACAACTTGAAGTGGTAAAAGAAGAAGTGAAGAATGCAGAAGTGGTGATGGCCACCTTGAATGGTCTCCCAGGATCATAGAATTCATTCATTCAAGGAATGTGTTTCAGAAGGAAGTGATTACTTTCAGCAGACTTTGGGAAGAAGAAGAAGCTCGATGGAAGCAACTGAAGATCAAGCTCTTACCATCCAAAGAAGATCCCTCAAACAATGAGGAATATGAAGAAATCAACTCTTGAAGAACTTCTTATCCACCTTAGCTTTTGGATAAGAAACGATGCTATTATGAATGAAGAAGATGATGAAGCTGAAGACTCAAGAAGGAGTCTACCCATGAAACAAATAAAGATAAGTATTCAATTGTCATTTCATGATATTGTTTTGTTATGCATTTGTTTATATTCAGTTATTGTATTATGCATGATAGGATGCTTGCGGGTGATTCCATGAAGATGGGTAACACTTTTTGGCCAAATTTGGCGATGAAAACCTGATTTTTTACTCATGTGCTAGATAGAAGCCCTCAAAATGCATATATGCCATGTGAATTTTGACTTGCAGTAAAAAAACAAATTGTAGAATATTATGTTGGCTTCATAGTGATATTTTTAAAAAATATTTCGATGTCATTTAATGTGTGAATTTTTGCATTTAATGAACTGTGTGACCTTAAAAATTTGAAGAAGCTAATAAGTGGCTCGTGTCCACGTAGAGTAATTCAATCTTGCATTAATAATTTAAAATAAATAAATATATGAGCATGATCTACATAAAATGGAGTGTGATGTGCATATTTTTTTTTAATTTTTTTCTCATTATAAAATTATTTATTATTTTTCGAAAGTGACCACATTTGATTTCAGCATTGTTTTAAACACATATTTGTCCACGTAAAGGAATTTTTTCTATTTTTTCAAAAATTGAAAAACCAAAGATACCCTTTTGAAGAGGACACGTCGATATGTGATGTGTGCATTTTTAAGAATTTTTTGGCTGTGTATTTTTAACTCTACGGATTTGTCTTTGAGCTGCTTCGAAATTGCAGTGTGGTTTTCTAAGTATAAGTTTTAGAAGTAATTAAAAAATAAATATCATATGAATGCCAAAATGCATGTATGATACGTCAATGGATAGAAGATTCGTTGGTGAATCTATCGGTATCAACTCCGCTCAGTTATGTGCTAGGAATGGCAGGGTTTACACCTCTGCAAGGCACAGGAAATTTTCCATTTGTTTGAATGAGGGCTAAGTCTGTTTTTTTAAGCCCTCGACCGAGGTATAAACCTCGACCGAGGTATTTAAATACCTCGACCGAGGTATTAAAAAGGCCTCGACCGAGGGTTTGTAAATCCCTCGACCGAGGGTTTAAAAAACCCTCGGTCGAGGTTTTATTAATACCTCGACCGAGGTATTAGCTTGGTCGAGGTCTTAGTCGATCTTAAGGGTTATAAAATTGGGTCTTGGAGTATTAATACGATTGATCAAATGGGTCTTAGAGTGTTAATACGATTGATCAAATGGGTCTCGGAGTATTTGTAGAAATAGGTCTTGGAGCTTTAGGAGTCATAGATATGATTGATTAAATCTATAACTCCTATTACTCCTCGACCCGTATCTACAGATCTACATATAAAATTTAGAGGAAGCAAAAGCAGTAATGTTGTTACATTTTTCATCTTCAAGGTATGGGTGAATAATGTTTTTTCAATACTTTATTTATAATGTGCATTTATTTATTTGTTTGAAGCAATTATAAATAATAAATAATTGTTTGAGATATTTACAAATGAAATATTTACATAATTTTGCATGATTATGTATTTATTTGATAATGTGAAAAATAAAAGATGGAATTCTACTATTTATAAAATAAATGTTTTATGAATATGTTATTTATAGTGCAAATCCTTTTTTGTCATGATTGGATTGGTTATCATGGTTGACCCCGATGGTACGATTGATTGTAGTGCACTCATGTGTTGATGAGAGAGTATTTTCATGTATATTAAACAGTCCGAACGATAATACTCATTACTTTTGCGTGTATACAGGTTATAATTAATCATATTTATTAAAAAAATTATTTGGGTTGATGGGCAGCCTCTTTATACATTTATATATGTATGTGTGAGATCTGAGAAATTGAATCGAAATCATCACTACCCAATATTCGCTTTTACATTGAAAACGATAAACGCAAGTTGCAACAATCGCATGACTTCCTCTTCATTCTAAACCTAGTTATCAGATCATCGTTGTAAACCCAATAAGTAGGAGTATTAGGGTTGTGACGTTCTCTTCAAATAAATTTTTATAAAAAATTTATTATTTTTCTTTATAAGTAGGAGTATTAGGGTTTGCCTGGTAGTACCATAGGTCGGAACCCGCTGCTAGCAAGTGTTTATAGCCTTGATGGGATAACCTCTTAAACCCATTTTACACCAGATGCTTTGATCCCATTTCTCCGTGGACACTTTTTAATATTTGTAGTATGGTTGTTTATTTTTAAATGGATGGATGGAGGAGTAGATATGGAAAGCCTCTTAAATGCACAAAATTATACATGTAAATTATATCACAAGTTAGCCAATTTTAAGACACAATATGGATGAGACAACATGATGCGAGTTGGATGAATCCACTAGAGAATAAATGAAGGATGCACATAGTCCCTACATCATTGTCTTCATGTATAATTATAGTAGTGTTCCACCATCAGCAGAAACTTCATAAATTATCTTGCAAGTATTGGTAAATATGCTATGATAGCATGCTTTGGTTTCCAAACGAAGATATGCAATTTTTCTACTAATGTCATTATGTAGACCCTTTACTTTTATTTAATCCATATAATACTTTTGATAGTTAGGTTGTGAGCAATTGTTAATAGTAATAATCAGAAATTTGTATGAACAAGAAAAAGGGAAATCTAAGAACCTAAAAGAATGATCAACTATGAATAAATTAGTTTGGAACTAACATTTAGTTCGATCTCTTTTCTTTAAATCTATCAATATTATAATTATTTTAAAAGGATACTTAAAGTGTCATTCTTTCCCAAGAACATTTTTAAAATAAATAGATAATGATAAAGAAAGAATAAATTATTTTCAGAAAACAACTTTAGGAAAAATGTGATTATAAAGATATTTCAAAATTCTGAAAAAAGTTGTCATGAGATACTTCTCTAAAGATGTCTCTTTAGCTATTTGAGAATACCCTTCCAAGATTATGCCTGAATTGAAAGGATAGTATTGAAAAGGTTATCTTCTTGCAAAATTCCAAACACAAGTATAATAGCTTACTTTATTAAGAAAATTGTTGAACAAAATAAAACTAAAAACCAATCCAA